>VYXD01005465.1:0-51144 GCA_013397195.1 Hylia prasina
AATCGCCGGCAGCGGCCGCCGGCCGGGCCGCGGAGCCGCCCGCGCACCAGGAGCTCTGCCCCGGCTGGGCTCCCCGCCCATCCTGCGCTGAAAGATGCGGGCGGTCGACGTGCGGGGCGTGCAGATGGAGGCGTTTTACCCGTTGTTTTTTTTAAATAAAGACGGGAAAGTTTTGTTAGTGTAGCTAGTTAAGAAGTATCTTCTGGTATCTTCTTTCTTTTAAAATGTCCCTGCTGTAGAGCTCACCCCTGGGGGTTGGGTGCGGGGCATTCCCGGGGGTGAATGCCCGGTCTGGCACCTTCGAGCCTTTGGGCACCGGCCGGGAGCCTTTTTGGGTACGGTGGTGTGGGATTGAGTGTACTGGACCTGGGTGGAAGGTTAAGGGATTTGTTGAAACCCGTTTAAAACTCCAAGATCAACAGAAACTTCTTAATATGTATGACACTTCGTTTTTGTATTTTTAGAGCTACATTCTAAATGTCACAGTCACCAATCGCTACTTGCCGGCAGAGCAACTGAAGTCTTGGACAGATTTGTCTCCCTTCCTTGCCAGAGGCCAAGCACCCAAATGGGGTAATCAGAAGTTGCTGATCTTTTTGTGTGCCCATATATGTTCTTTAGGATCTGGGTGGAATCTTGAATCTTCACTGATACTGAAGGAAGGGGAGAGTCCTTTACGTTCCTGCTTTGCAGTTATTGCTTGAAGAGAGCTGAACACAAGCACAATGGCTGCAGTTGCTCCTTCAAAGAGCTGATTAGGCCAGTAAGTAGAGCATACTGTCTGGTGGATTTGCAACACCACCAGTGACTTCAGAACTGGCAAGGCAGGTTGTAGCTCATCAAAGTCCACGTGGACCTCCCGAGTCCTGCAAGAATATAAATGGATGAGATTCTTGAATATAAACTGTAGACAGTAGTAAAATTCATGCTGCTCTATCCAAATTCTTATCACCTTTAATAAAAAACCCCCATAGTTTGTGTTGAGACAAATCATCTTTACTAAGGCAATGCTTTTAAATATTCAGTATTTTGTAGATAATATGGTTAAAATAGTTTAAGTGATTGCATTTGGAGATTTAGATGTATCTTCACTGTGCAAGTGTGTGTATACATACACGTAAAGTCTCAATAGCTTTTTTTCCTCCTTTTCCTCCTTCCTGTGTAAGTAGCAGCCAGCAGAGGGTGTGCAGGGTAGCAAGGAACTCTTCTTTGATCATTCAAGTAAATAGGACTTGTAAATCCGCAGGATTTATCTCCCCTTCTCTCTCATTGCATAAACTATTTCCTCTTTCCTCAACTATTTTTAACAGACTACCTTGCAGCTTGTGGAAGAACAGGCACTTATCACTCGGCACACAAATATGTGATTAAAATCATATCTGGTGGGGCAGGTTGTTTTGTTTTTATCTGCTTTGCTTTTTAACTAATTTTAACTTTGTTGTCTCTATAGGAATCAGAATAAATGAAAATAATTTTTCTTTTGTTTTTCTTCTCCCCTGGGAGGCACTCCTCTGCAGCAGATTTGCTGAAGTTGCTGTATGCTCACGGGGGACTGCATCATTCCTGGTGCACAAGAACGGAAAACAGTTAAATTTTTTACATCTGCTGAGTTTGAGAAGTTGTGAATTACCCTTTTGTTTCAAATGTGCGTAATTTTTTGGAAGTATATAACTGAAAAACTAACCATGAAGCCCCAAGAGGGTATGATTAGTCACTTGGTCCAATAGAATAGGAATAAGCACTTGGATAATGATGAGTCTGGTTGACAGTAAAGTCACCCCAATGCAAATTGGAAATATTAAGAAATATTAATATGTATGTATTTTTAAAGTAACTACTGGTAATTCATAGTTACACCTTCTGTGTTACCATTATCTTGATTTTTTTTTTCCTTTCTGTCAAGAAAGGAAATTGCCACTTTCATCTGTTTTGTGTAAGGTGTTTTGAGTTTTAGTCGTGTTTGATGGTGGTAATACAGATTAGCAAGGCTTTACAGAAGAGCATTGGGGATTGATGGTCAAATGTTGTCTAGATAAGTTTCTGGATACCAAGCAGAAATAATTATATTAAGTTAATTGTTTCCAGAATACTTTTTGGTCTAGGAATGTAACATAAGCTGCACATATCGTTTCTAATATAGGCTATTTTCATCTTTATAACAGACTCTACAAGTAGTCTTAGTGATTGGAGATGGAAGAAGTTGTTAAATTTGTAGTTGGAGATCAGGCAAATGTCAAAATATTTTCATCCAGTAAGTTCATTAAATTAGGTTCTTGGACAAAAGTAACAGGTTATTTCTGTTACTTTTGTTATTTTTTTTTCCTTTGACATCTCTTTCAGAATTGATACTTTTAAAGAATTTTGCTCATTAGTTAGGTGGTTTACATATGTTTTGGGATGTAATTCACTGTTAAAAAAATCTTAGAGCAGTTTTTTCTCCTGTATCTAATTTTTGTTCTATGCGTTTGACTGCTCAGGCTTTTAATGACAACATCAATCAATTTAAACCCAACTTCAGGTCTGGCTAGCAGTTGATGTGTGTAAATTCTTCTGCATGTTCACCTGTAAAAAGTTATACTAAAGATGCTGTGTCTGCTTGTTTGAAGAGGGAAGGAGTTTTAAGGCTGTTTCTTAAAGTTTCTTAATGAAACTGAGGACCTGATCTGTACTTGTAACAATGACAAAATTGTTAAGTCTAAAAGCAGTGCTCCACAGGGAAACTAAGACTTCCATGTTGCTCTTCAACCTGGTTGTCGAGTGTATTGTTTCTTTAAAGGCCTTTTTTCTGAAAAATAGTTATGCTGCCACAAAATTTAGTAATTTTTAATGTAATTCAGTTTTAAGTTAATTTCATTAAAGATGAAAGTTGAATTGTTTTGATTAATAATCAAACAAAGTATTCCTGACTGTGCCTGTGAGCAGGGAAAGAACTCCTAATTCTTTCAGGCAACATTTCTTGCTGTCATAACTTCAGGGTATGATCATCTTACCTGATAACAAGAAAGGGTGTTTGCCAGTTTCATTAACAAACATCAGTTAAACCATCGAGCAGTGACTCCCTTCAGAAAATGTAATTTAAGCTTACAAATGATTTAATGCTTTTTGAGCTTCTCATAACCATGTTGCCCACTAATCTCATGATCTTTGAATGACTTCTAACTCTCAGGGCTATACATGCATGTCTCAAGTGAATTCATTCACATTTAACATTGATTGCAACAGTAAACTTCCTCACCTACCCCACTTGCTGTGCATTTTCAGAATTTATCTGCTAAAATTGTTCATTTATCACTCAAAGGCTCACTTTTTCATAGAAAGGCTTGCATATCTGGATTTTACTGGTGTAAGATCATCTTAGTCATCTGACTATAGTTTCCATCTGTGCATCTTTTCATGTTCTTATTGAGATATTTAGAAAGCCAAGAAAAATTATGTGACTAGCCCAGCAGCTGAATCATTGTATTTTATGTTGAATATCAGTGCTGGCACAGGAAATGCAAGATACTAACTCAGGTCTTTTCAAATGAAGAGGGAGGAATAGGATTTGCAAACATTTTGCAGTGTAATAATGGAATCTTTATCCAAGCATTTCTATAATGTAATAATAATAATTTTGGATTGTGGTTTGGGGTTATGGAGGACTTTCTATTTGTTTTTATTTTCAAGAATATTCTTTTTCATTGCCTTTATGTAAATAACACATTTTGCAGAAATTGTCATGATGTCTTAATTTTCATGTCTCATAATTATTATATCATTATATCCCATATATGTTAATAATTATGGGTTATGTTATGAAAAATGCATACATATTTTCAAATAAAAGCCATGAACAACTTGTAGTAATTGAAGTATAAATTGAAATTATTTTAGTTGCTGAGCTGCATTAAAAAAAAAAAAAGCCACAATAAACTCATTAACATTACAAGAAGTTTTAAGTTTTTTAGTAGGCCTAAATGTTACATTTTCAGTGTATGGCAATGCTGCCATGTCCTGGTAGCATTGCAGTCTCAGCAGCCAGAATTAGCAGTGGTTTTACTTGGCATTGTCGACTGTAAGGCAAACTCCATTTTATTTAAACTTTGACAAGTAGAAAGACATTTTAAGCTTTTTTCCTTTTTTTTTTCTGTAGGCTTAAAATGAATAAACAATGCCTTTTTTAAAGCATGACTCATTCAAAAATACACGTTAAATGAAGAATTGTTCATTTAATTGAAGTGATTCCTTTGCCAGTCTTTGTATTGATGTGTACAGATTAATAATTTTCAATTCACAGTACAAGACTTGTGATCAAATACTACTGTTTTCCTCGAGATAAAAATCTTTGTTTTGCAATCAATTTGCATAGAATGTTTTCTAGTAGTGTCTTGTGCCTGTTCTTTTGTAACTACGTTTTGTATTTCCAGTGCATTAAATTTGTATGTGTGGTTTTTACAGAAGCAGCACTACAAAAAAAGCAGAGAAAAAAGGCAGGAAAAAATAGGACTTAGAATAATTTTGAGGAAAAAAGACCAAAAGCCCATCAGGGTAAAAGTAGTAGGAGGGGTGTTTCATAAAAACCTACATTAACAAGAATATGCAAAAAACCCCACCAAAAATGCTAATACTAGCTTCACACACTTGTTTTCTTTCATTATTGTTCCTTTATGAAGATATTCCAAGTAAAGTAAAATACAGCAATATAAGATTATGCATGTAATTTTAAAAATCTGAATCACTTTATAATTTCCACTGATAAAAATTAAACATGTATAACCATTACATTTCAAAGACAGCATTGAACAGGGATCAGAACACATGGCAGAAATGTTGGAAGGCTTTTTGTGCATTATGTTTGCACTTAAAAATATATTTAATTTCCTATTTAATAGCATAAAACTATAGTCACAGTTCCAGAGTGAAGTCTTTTGAGGAAAATGAGTGGGGTGAAAAAAAAGGCAATTTTGCTGACAGTATGTACCCACTAGAAGTGGTTTCTTTATTGATCATTTCTTGCTTGCATTCTTAAAGGTACAATATCAGTCTTGGCTTATTGTTTTACTGTGTATTTCTTTTCCTTCCTTTCCTGATAGGACTGAAATGGTACCAAATCATTTATCTTTTGACTGGTTTCATTCCAGTAGCCTACTGTGGGATTACTTGGGCTTTCAGCACAGTGAAGGGATGTTGCCATTTTCTAAAAAGCATTTGAACTGATATTTTAGTAAATGATTTTAGTAAATCTGATACCTGTTCTGGTTATTTGACCAGTCTCTCATGTAGGTGACATAAACAATTAGGTTACTGCAAAACCATAATTTGAGTTAAATGTGTTTTCAGGTCTCCCAACACAATGAACTTCATTACAAGGCTCTTTGCTTTCTGTCTGAGGAAAAACAAGATTCAACACAGGCACCAAAGTAATAGACGACCAGCGGTTCCACTCGGATCACGGATTTTAACTGATCCTTCTAAGGTCTTTGAGCATAACATGTGGTGAGATGTTTCTTCAAGGCTGATTTCTGTGTAGTTTTGTATACTGCTTACTCTGATGAATAATGGTGTGGGTGTATAAAACAAGGTGCTGCCAGAAAAGGCATATGAAGGTAGCACTAGAGGAAACCTGAGACTGTCACAAGAAATCTGACAGTTACGAGCTCTCAGTGACTTGCATTAAAGGCTGCCAAGCAAATAGTCAGTCAAGGAGTGAAAGGCAAAATATTATTATGGATCAATAATCAATTAGGAGACAGAGAACGTAGAGATAACATAGTCCATGTTGTTTAAAATGGCTGAAAGATTCTAGGTACAATAACACTGCATACTGGATTAGTGCCCTAGTCTAAAATTGACACCATTTTGAAAGGAACATGTAAATTACTCATATTCTTCTAAAGGTGTACTGAAGATGTTACAGATAATTCAGCAGAAATTTTTACACACTGTGCAATTATCAAAAAAAGTAAATTGAATCTTAACATAAATAAGCAACGTAATAGCAGAGAAGACATCAATGTGTAAATGCTGACAGGAATAAGAATTGCTCTGATTTGCAACATCTCCATCTCTAAAAGGGGCTTTTGTGATGAATGGGTGCTCAGAAAAGAGCAAGACTGCTAGTCAACACAGTGGGGAAAATGAGACTGAAAAGCCTAAGCTTTTTGATTGTGGAATGGAGATGAACACAAAACAGTAAATGATACAGGAAGTGTTAGAAGTATGAAAGATTATCTAAATCTATTTAGAAAGTAGAATATCTGGTCTCCCAAATATCTACCTAAGATATTTGGGAGACCAGGAATTTCTATTCCCAAAGTTCATCATTAAACCCAAGGAATATGTGTTGAGAAGTGGGAAATTTAGAAGCTACACAAAAAAAATACTTCTTACAACATTTTAATGTATTTTTGAATTCTGTCACCATTTTTGAGAGCAAAGGTTTAGCAAAATCAGGAAAATTTTGGCTGGATGTGGCTAACAATAACCAATGGGTAATATAACATAGGAGTAACATGACACATTTCAGGACTGAAGCTGACTTCATGGGAGTAATCTGTGATTCTTTTACTTTCCTCAGAGGCATCCTCTGCTGTTAGCTGTCAGAGAAGTTACTGGATAAGCTTTTAACTTGCCAGGGTTTTTAAAATACTTTTCTTATAACCCATTTTATTGTTCCACTTCGCTTTTTAATTGAAATTATTTCAGAAGATTCTCTATATCAATATTCTGATTAATAAAAAGTCTTAAGAATATGATGCAGAAGATTTTCTTCTTGTTAATAAACTGTCTTCATTACTCTTTTTAGTCTTTAAATTTGGCCTTAACTCATTAGTTAAGATACACAACTAGATTTGTCACCTGTTAGTTCTAAACTAGATGTCCCCAAGCTGTGATTCCTAACACTTAGCACTTTAAGGCTAAATTTGGAGTTGGCTATGCTTTCTTGATCAAGGAAGCTGGAAGCTGCCTGGTTAGTGTGTTAAGAATGTAAAGTTTGTCTCTGTGTTTCATAAATCTCCATGCAGTGTAGTTCTTAAGCATCTTCCAGGCTTAGTGCTTCGTGCTACGTGGACGAATCCCTTACACGTGTAAATGCTGACTGAAATGTAGGCTATGTAATCAGGGCAGGAAAAGATTTTAGGAAAAGGGCCACCCTTTTTCTGTAACATTGGGTTTTGATGAAACTCTGTTGGTTTGTTTTATAATTTCCTTCCAAAAAATTGATCATGTGTAGTTTCAGTTTTTCCTGCTACCCTTTGGTGACACTCTAACACAGAGTTATCCAACTTTGATGCAGATGGTTGGGTTGGATTGTGAAGATGGAAGTGAAAGAAACAGAGTTTTTCAAAAAGTGGATCTACAGGTGAATTCATGTAGCTCAGAGGGGAAAACAGATGAAATTGAATTGAGCCAAAGGTGCATGAAAGTTGTGATGGTCTTGATAAATCAAGAACCTGGCTATGATGTGGGGGTAGGTCATTTCTGAAGCTCACTGCATTGGCAGGGTTCTCACTAGGGAGATAAGGAGAATTAGGATGAGTGGTGGTAGTTCTAAATAGATTATACAGGGTGAGCATAAGATATTCATCTTCTCTAACATTGATGTATGAAGTCCTTTTGTTTTTCACTCATCATCTTTGGTAGTTCATAAAGTGGCATTCTTTTTCTGTGAGCTGGCAGAGAGCCAAGAGCTGCTACCATTGCTGCTAGAAATAGTAAGTAAATTAAATTTGGGAACTAATGCTTCAGATGTTTATTGTGGTGCTCTTCTGTCATTTTGAGAAAGAAGGAATGAATGATGATAAACAGTGGGGCAAAAAAAAGCCTGCTTCTATTCAGGTCAGTAATTGACACAGTTTTCACAATATTGCAGAGATAATTAAACCCTAAGCTAGCAAACAAGTTAGTGGAAAAGGACTAAGTTGAATAGGCTGAACTGAAAGCAGCATTGTTTGGTCTCATATCAGGCCTATTCATGTTAACAGTTCCTGGTGTGGTTAAAATGGATAGCTTGCTTTGCTGCTCTCAGTGTTCAACTTAAAACACTTCTGTGCTTAGAATTCTTATGTACTGCTGAAGGAGCTGCCTCATTTGAAGCATACATACTATGTAAATATGCAATGTCCCCTCTTGTAGATTTTGATCAAGAAGTGCTGCAGCAGTATTATTTGGGATCTACCGTATAGAAATTTCTACAAAAGCACCAAAAGAGGCTTTATGAATTTGCAAGGAGGGAAAAAAAGGCTGTTAATGAAGATGGAGGGCTTCAGGCACCTTTAGCATTGTGTGTAGAGCATCTAAAGGCTCTGACAGACATGCAATGATGGATTAAAATTGATCAGCTAAAGATTACAGTGCAGCAAGTCATCTGTCAGAAGGGCTGACTGTGTATTATTGCCATCTGAATAGTCCTTGGTTTGAGCTTGCTGGAATAGGCAAGGTCAAACTGGTGATAGCAGTGAGGGAAGCAAGTCTTTCCAAGAGGATATCTGCCTGGTAATGCTTTGGTCATTCAGTTTTATGCTACTGCAGTGTGTCTTTCAGAGCCATGACACTGCACAGGAACATTCAGTATATGAACAAATACAGGAAGGGGAGAGGCAACCTGCTGGGGACAATAATGAGAAATATTTCAGTAGAGAGGCGGAAATCAAGTCTGAGGCAAGCAGACAAATACATACCAATTAGTCTCCCACAATTAACAAAAGAGGAACAGTGAAGGTCTAAGAATTAAATTACCTATATGTCACCAGGTACGGATAGGAAGATGCTCATTAGCTTTTAGAGACAATCAACTCTTCAAGTTTGCACCTTCTTCCTTTTCCCGTAGTAACCAATGGAATTTTAGTCATGGGCTTTCAGTTAGCTGATTCCAGTAGGATTAGGATCTAATAGGTTACTTGAATTATATTGTCTAATTTAATCTGTTCAGACTGGACAATTTGGAGGGACAGCTGATTGGCTATTGAAAATATCCTGCAGCACATTTTTGGGCACTCCCCATTGTGGTCTGATCCAAACCCAGAATCTGCAGGGAAGGCAGTTTAGTCATCAGGGTGAGATCTGGGCTTGGTTCTGTGACCATGAATTAACATAATATTTAGGTAACCACTTTACACAAATACAGATGGCATAGACTTTGGAAACATTGCAGCACAGCTTGACTTTTGTTACAGATGTATCATTCTGTTTTGGGTTGGGTTTTTTTAATGTTACCTATCTCTATTCCGCAGAAAAGTAAAATCCTGTTCATCAGTTCCACCTGCTCCAATTGAATAGGTGAATTATGCTCCTTGTTTCAGAACAGCTGATTTCCTTGCTAGCCCTTAGTTCCTCATCATAAACACTATTAATGTCAGGTGTTTCTTGCATTAGGGTGTTTGTTGGTAGGTCTATTATTGCATTCAGCTAAATAAAGTTCTAATGGGATCCTCAAAATACACTCCTGTAAACACACTCAATTTGCAAGATGTATATAATCCTGTTATTAATAAAAGAAATACATTCTAGGTCAGTCTCTTTGCAGCTGGAACATGTTTCTTAGTCACTTGACTTTCATCTAATTAGTAATTAATTTTATCTGTCATACACTGAAACTTAGGTTTTAACTGTCAGTCTCCTTGTGGACATTTGCTTGCATTAAAAAAAACAAACCAAAAAACCAACAACCAATAAAAACAAACCACGGTATTTGAGGCAGTGTAGCTAATTCATGACAGTTTTTCCTGGGAAAAAATATTATGAAAAAGCCTATTGAAAAGCTGGTGCTTCAACTGCCTTCTGCAGGGACCACATGCAATGGTCACTAGAAGAAGAGGAGAATGCCAGGAAAAAAGCAACAGAGAACTCTCTTGAGAAAATTCAGTTGGAAGACCAAGGTAACAAATTTGAATGGTATAAAAAATCCTATTTTAATGCCCTTTATTAAAACATTTGAAGATACTGTAAAATTCAGGAACACTCTTTTTACTTATACATTTTTTTTGTCTAAATTTTTTTTTGGTTTTGTTTTTTTCCCTTTGTTGCCTCAAGAGATATCACAGTGTGTTTTTCTAACAATAGAGTTACTTATTTGAACAATTTTACTATTAGGGTGGCAATAGACTCTATGTAAAACAAGTACATCACTATGCAGTTTTTCTGACCCCTTTTGCAGTCCTCCAGAGTACAACTCCTACTACACAGGGCTTTTACAGAATCAAAGGGAATGAATTTACATTCAGCTAGGTGCATGAAGATTCCCATGTAAAATATTCAAATGCTTTTTAGTGATTTGTGAACTATTTAGAGAGCTTGTGTTTGTACATGGCGCTGTATTTTGGTTAAATGCCATGCAAGTTGCAGCAGTCCCAGCTTGCTGCCTTTGCCAGGCTGAGCTGGGAGTGCTTCAGGAATCAATGTGTTCACTTTGTGTGGAAGGTGTTCCAATACATCTTGCACAGTCTGCTCTATAAGGGATTAAGGAATTAAATTTCTCTGTTTTCAGCAGAGAAATTTAATGTATCCTAGGTTTCTGAAGAGTGATAGTTCTAGGTTCAAACTGTCAAACTAAACCATAGACTAAACCCTAGGGTAGTTATGAATGCTAAAGCTGGAATATCAACTTGATAGTGGCACAGAAGACTGGATTCTTAATTTGTTGTTCTGTTAGAAAGATGTTCTGAAAGCACTTACTTGGATGTCCTGTGCCTCAGTTTACTTAACATGTTGTGAATCTGTCAGATAGTGTCATTATGATTCTATGCCTTGGTGTAACTAAGGCACATGTTGGAGTTTATTTGAATTACATGAGAATGTGCCTTGCATTAGGTGCCCTTCATCACCTTGAATACTCAGATTCTCAACCTCCTTTCTCTGTTACCTCTCACATTCTTTATCTACATATAGGAGTACAATGTTTGTTTTGCAAAAATTACATCTAATATCTTCATTTGATTTGTATAAAAAGCTGAAAAAGAGCTCATAGTTGAAAAGTAAGCTGTGTGACTGTGTGGCTCATGGAACCTTTCACTCTTCATCTACAATCAATTAGAAGTTAGTTTGTGCTGGTGAAAAATGGAATAATCAGGCATTTGTCTATTGCCATGAAACAAGAATCCAAGGACATTTCCTATGAATGCCCCTCTGTTTAGAACTTGAATAGGTGAGCATTGCTGATAGTGTTCCTTCAGAAAGCTTCAGCTTCATGCTGCAAGTGGAAGTACATTTTGGCCTATTTGTGTAAACAATGAACTAGACCAAGGCTAATGAGCAAGTTATTTTGGGGCCTTGAAAACTGCAGTAAAGGGAAAAAAAGACAGATTTCATCAATACTATTATATTATTAAAGCAGAAGGGCTCTGGTTGGCCTTTTTAAAGCAAGAGAAATTAAACTGAATGAACTCATGATACTACTTTTAGGAATTTGATTTACTTATGAGCATGTGCAGTTTCTTCTCAGGCATGCTTGCTAGCAGTGGAAAATCCTGGTATGGAGAGAAATCAATTGACAAAGTAAAGGAGTTGGTTTTGTTTGTTTGTTTTGGCAGGTGGTTGGTTGGTTGGTTGATTTGGGTTTTTTTGTTTGCTTTGTTTTTATTTGGTTGGGTTTTTTGGGTTTTTGTTGTTTTTTTTTTCCTTGGAAGTTTATATGGTTTTAGTTATGTAATTTTTACATGCTTTGGAACATTTTGTGGGTAGGCTAATTAAATACACAGACTGAAATAAAAATTTGACAATACTGCATGCATGTTATTACACAGAGAGGCAGGCATGGCCAGTGCAACAATGCAAAGTAAAGTGTTCCTTCACTTGAACCCCTGTCATTCCATACTAATACAGTTTGAAAGTCTGACTTTAGCTATTGCTTTCCTTCGATTCTGAAATCTGGAAAACTTGATGTGAATTTAAGTACAAGGGTTCTGAGCAGACTTGTAGGAAAATGTTGACTATAGCAAGGAGTGATAATAATTAAAGAACCTTTTGACTAGAAGGGTTTTCGGTTTTTATCCTGAAGCTGAGCAATCTATAAATGTGCAACTTAAACTATTGAAATCTGATATATATATGACCTCAATCAACTCTGAACTTTTAATGTAAAACAGGCCTGTACAATTACCATTACATGGCTGGGTCTTGCCCTTTAATAATACAATTGGATGTATTAAATGTTAATTTTAAAACATTATGCAGATTTCTAGGACAAGGCATTCTGCCACCTCCTTACCACTTCCCACTGCCTGTCTGTGCCTCTAATGATAATTCTCAGCCTTGTTTATCTCTGAAAAGCTGTAGCAATTTAGGAAATAATATGTTAAGATTTAAAGAGAGTAGTAGGAGAAGTGCACTGTACATTTACTCTGTGCATTTATATTAAAAGAATTAATGTGTTGGTGTGAGTGAGAAGAAAATAAGAAAGGCAACACATTATATGAGGCACACTTTTGCAGCAAGAGATGTCAGGGATAGCAAGATAGTTCTGCAAATGCTTTGGAAATAAGGGGGAAAAAACCCAAGAAAAAAAATTTGGTTTGGTACATAGGAGGGATAAGGAAGGGAAAACCATCAACAAAAGAGACATTGAAAAGCTGTAATTCTTATCTTTTTATCAGCCTTCCATCGAAAGGGTTAGCTAGCTCCAGTCCAGTGGCTAGCACAATTAGTGCTAGTGAGAAGGAGGAAAGATTTTGTTCTTGAACTGAGAAAGAGCAGGTTACAAAGTACATCCATAGAGTGCATGGATGAGTGGAAAAGCAGAAAAGAGAATATTTGCTTTTTAAAAAAGGAGGTGGGAAAAAAAGAAGAGTCAGATAATTAGTTTCAGTTCCTGGAAAAATACTGGAAGGGTACATCCAGAGCTTGCAGACATTGGGTTCAGAAGAACAAAGGAGATGAATACTGGCCAACAAATATTTTTTTCAATAATAAATCATGTAAAATCAAGCTAATTTCCTTCTTGGAGAAGGTTACAAGCCCTGGGGATAAGGGAAAAGCAGCAGACGTCCTGAAGTTTGTCCTTAGTCAGGCTTCTGACTTGCTTTACTTGACATTTTCATAAGCAAGTTAGGCAAGCGAGAGCTAATGAAACTGATTTGGGTGAATGAATGCCTAGAGAGATCCTTTCAGAATGGAAGGCTGTGCTGGGCAGAGCAGTGTTTTATTCTGTGTCCAGTTCTGCTTGGTATTTGCTTTAGTGACCTCAGGAAATTAGAGACCTGAAGGTGATGTTAAGTGAAGAGATGTTTCAAATATGGTGAATGATAGGATTAATATTCAGGAAGATCTGGACAAACAGTGGGAAAAAATAATCTGAAACATAAATTTGCTAAAAATGAGTGCAGATGTCTTTGCTTCAGAACAATTCCTTGAGAAAAAAACCCCTAGGTTTTGGAACAATTGGCTTGGTAGTCATTTTGCAGAAGATCTGAGAGTTGTGGTGAATCACTAGCTGAATCAGCAGTGTCACGCTGTTGCAAAATGGCAAACTGGGAGTTATAAACAGGATTGCAGCCTGTAAGCCTCGTAAAATACTCCTTTTGCTCTGCAATGATAATGCCTTTGCCAGAATACAACACCCAAAAGTAGTAAATCAATTGGAGAGAATCCAGAGAAGAAAAATTGAAATTATCAGAAGTCTAAAAAGCAAAAATAAGAGAGTTAGGTTTAGACAATCTAGAAAAGAGATTGTTTATGGAGGCGTAGTAATATACTTCAAATATGTAAATAGGTGTTGCAAAGAGAAAAGAGAGTAATCTTTGCTTTGCTTGATCCCTAGCTGGGACAAGAATTGCTCAACCTAATTGCAAGATGGAAGTTTTTAGTTAGGTTAGTTACGTAGTGGAAAAGATTTCTAATTGTGTAGAAAATTAAGGACTGTAATATATTTCTGAAGAAAGTTGTATGTGAAAGGTTAAGTTGGACAGATTTTTGTGGAGAAGGGGTGTGAATTCCCTGACTGTGTGAAATCCCTTCCAGTCCTACTCTGACATTCTAACACTCAGTTAGAATGTTTTGTGAATTAAAAGTGAACACAAAGGTCTGTTTTAAGACTCCGAAGTGTTTTGAAAATAAGAAAGCAAGTATGTTCCTTCTGTATTGTTGAATGGTTAAGTGTGAATTACTGTCTATTTGCTATGCAGTAGCATTTATCAGTCCAGTTCACAGAACTGGAACATTTTTTTTAAGAGGTGATGAGGTACCAACAAATTTGCAATTGATTACAGAATTTCATAAAGCATGAAAGAATTTCAATGCCTATTTCTTAAGTAATTGAAAAGATGCATTGTTTTTATAATTTGAGACATGAAAGCTTGTCTAAGAATCCTCAGATTGCGTATTTTATTGGTGCTGTTCTATAATGTTACTGCATTTTTTAAAAAATGCAGTAGGCCTGTCTATCCCTTCCTAAGCAACATAAAATCTAATTAAATCTTCATATGAATTATTTTGAGCACATGTTAAGGTGAGACACAAAATCCATATGTTTTAATTTAAATGTACAATGTGTGGAACTATAGATTTTTAAGCTGTATATTTGAGATTCAAATTATGCATTGCTTGAGAGTATTTTCTACCTAAGCTCATATTCACCAAGGTTTTGTTCTGTTTTAATTTCAGATAAATATGAGAGAGAAGCCAGTAAATACTGGAACGAATTTTACAGGACGCATAAAAATAACTTTTTCAAGGATCGCAATTGGCTGTTTCTGGAGTTCCCAGAAATTCTTCCAATAAAAAGGAGACAAGACTTCAAAACAGAAAAAATATCTTCAGAACACACAAAAATAATTGATGACAACAGTCTTTCACTCAAAAATGGAATGTTTGAAGAAGGAGAAAAATACGGGAAGAAAAGTTATGGAGGTGGTTCTGCTGCTGTGCAAGGATACGTATGTAATAAAAATCAAGTAAAAGCTCTTACTGACAACCCTCAAGGTAAAAACTGTGGAGAAGAACTTGGCAAGGTAGAATCCTTCCCTGGCTGTGATGCCACTTACCGAATATTCGAGGTAATGCACTGCAAATGTTCTGCCTGTCATATAGAGGTCCACTTAATTTACTCAAAAATCTGATAAAGACCCTTCCTAAGTATCAAGATTATAAACCTTTGGAATTTTACATGCTACGTTCCTTTATGGCAGAAATTTTGAGAGAAACCTAAATCTGGACTTGGTTTTCCCTTTAAAGTTTTTCCCAAATCAGTATAGGGCTAAATTGTCAGATTCCATTTTCATTGAAAGTCAGGTTTCTTATTTGCTAAGGAAAAGTGTGAGTTTAAGGGCTTTGTCTAAAAGTGCAAGTACTTGCTGCATTCTTGCCAAGTGGTGAAATTAGACAAGAATATTGCATTTTCTTATGCAGCTTGAGAGATGGATTCTCTCTTAATTTGAGGCAGACGTTGGGGAGAAATGTGATCATGGGAATGATTTGAGAATTGTGCTATGGGCTGATTATACCTTTTCTGTCCAACATACCTTCAAGTCTAGTGGGTCCTACTGGCCAACTAATTTAAGACAAAAATAACAAAAAAAGGTTTTATTTGCTCATTTATTTTAACTTTATATTTCTCTTCTGATTTTAGGTTGGTTGTGGAGCTGGAAACAGTGTCTTTCCTATCCTGAAAGTTCTATGGTACATAGTGTTGGATTTCCAGATATGAATGTTGTATTCACATCTTCATTTTCACCAAATGTTGGTGCTGGATCAGTGCTACAGGAAGTGTTGAGTGAACCATTTTACAGCCCTAACATTCTTAATGTGTCAGGCCACAAATAATGTTGGTAGCATCAGTATAGGATACTCCCCATATTGCTCTACCCTGGTCTTGGGGGATCGTATTTGCTGACATAGTTTGTCTTTGGGTGCATTCAGGCTGATTTCTTGTAATTAATCTCAGGCAGGTGAAATATTCTCTTGTCTTATAGATCACTGCCAGGTAAAACTACCAGGTATCTCTTCAAAAGGCCAAAATTATAGAGACCATAGTTGTGACCTACTGGAAAGATGTTCTATTTTTTTCTGAATTGGCTGCTATATTTGTCACATTACTTGTGGTTTTAGTGTCAAGGCATAAGTCCTGTATCACATTACTTAATTCATTGAAACATCTTAATCCACTTAGCTTCCAGTTTTAGAAAAATCTGTTATGACAGCTTGTCCTCCCATCCATGTAGGCAGGAAGGTTTTGTTGGAAAGGTTATGTATGTTTCAAGGGTTGAAATACATTTCTTTTTACTCATGCCTTTAAGAGCTTGAGAATATCAGAATTCATTATTCTATCAATGAATTCTGATTGCTAGTATCACCATTATACAAAAATACTCCATTTTGCAGATATGGAAACACAGCTGGAGGAATTGAGTGATGCACCAGGGTCATACATGAAACCTCTACATGTTAGCAATGCATCTTCATCCCAAATGCTTTGCTTTAGACAGCATGTAGTGAAAGGAGAGCCTGGTTTCATACAAAAACTTTGAAAGGAACCCTATATGGGAAAAGATACAATGTGGCTGTATTGAAAAAGATGAGACAAACTTGTGTTTTCCTCACAGGAGGCATTAGTCATAGATTGACATTTCTGATAATTAGGAATCTACTCGTTAGGTATTTTGCCTGGAGATCTCTATTCATATGTAAATCCTTCAATCACATTGGTTGATACATTGAGCAACTTGCTTGTTTGTCTTGTATATGACCTAATGGAAAGATCTCTTATCTCTAGGCAGATTTGAAATTATAGAGCAGTTGGTTTTACTCTGAATTTGATAATATAAAAAATGCCATTCTGGCAATTATATGTATATAAATTAATATATCTATATGCATATAATTATAAGCATATAAAAACCAGTCAGTGTCAAGCAAGTGTACCCTGGCTACAAAAGAAAATTTCATTTAGGTTAGTAATGTAACTTTTAAACCTCTTCCCCCTGCTTCCCTTAAAATTTAAGTTAGTGCCTTTTTAATACAATGTGTCATGAAAACACCATCCAGATCAAACCATGCCTTTGTCTTAAGTGGACTTTCTACTTTCTGCTCTAAAAAAAAAATTGAAAAACCCCCAACCTTCTAACAAGTCTATTAGGTAATCAACTTAACCTTTCTCAAGGGACTGACTGGGTCCAAAGCCTGGCTGCTTGTCCTCATTCATAGTAAATATGTAAATTCATCAATTCTCCTGGTGGTCACAGAGCTGATAAAGGTTTTGCTCAGCAACATGCATGGAGTATATTTTGTTCCAGAAGCATTCTCCTGTTGAGCCTTCAGAAGTCACTAGCTGAGCTGTGTAGACTGTGAGATCTTACAGGCTCTGGCAGAGTTTATTGATTCCCTTCTAAGGAAGCCATCTATCCAAAATTTTAAATATATTTTTAATTAATTAAATGGTTCATGAGTTGGTCATGAGGTCATCTCTCAGTGGGTTTTGAGTAGCTTTCTCAGTGTATCTTTCAGAGGTAAAAAAACTTTTCCCTAGAATTACTAGTGTCTGATGAATGGTACAAGAGACTTGCAGCTGGCTGAGTCTTGGATGGGAAAGAGAAGGGAAAACAGTGTTACAGGACATTCTTATTCATCCTAGCTGGAAAACAAAGGAGATAATGGAGTACAATAGCCAATAATGCTTAATCAAATCGAAAGAACAGCAAGGTGATACATGGAATCCCAAACTTCTGCAGAACTGGATGACTTTTGCAACTCTCCGTCCCTGCCCAAATCATATTGCTAATTAAACTCCATGTCTGGGCTAATAATGCAGGGCTCCTGTAAGAAAATGTGACCTATTAATGTGCATTTATGCATTGCAGCACCAGGACATTGTCACCAGTTCTGACAGCCCTCTGTGACCCTTTTTCTTTTCCTTTTTGCTTCCTCCCTGACAAGGCTATAATTCTTTTTGTGCGAACTATCTGTTGGTGTTCTTATGAATTTGTCTGCCCTATTGGTTCATTACAACCTATGTGGCTTTCCATGTGCTAGACATCAATAAAGCATGCTTGATCAAACCTGTGGAGAACCCCAGAGGACCCTCTGATGTTTCATGAACACTGATGTAGACTTTCATCTTACACATTAATCATTTTCTAACTGACGTTGGTTTTGTTTTCCTAGCAATACACCTGGAACCTTTCTATACTGTTGTGATTTTGCTTCAGGAGCAGTGGAGCTGGTAAAGGTAATTCATGCACTCACTTCAGAGTACCTTACAAGCCTGTAATTCAGGAGGCTGCCAGGAAGCCATCTTCATGAAAAAGAATGTGATGGCTTTGACAACTTTTAAGTGAAGTTTTCAATATTCCAAAGAACAAAGTCATACTGTATGCAGAGAGGAATGAATACCATCAGTGGGCTTGCTTCTCAGCTTGAGTAAGATACTGGATAGAATAGGCTTTTATATGAGATGTTTTACAATGCAGAATAATTGAAGGAAAAATGTTTCTTGAGTCACAGTAAACGTATTAACTACTACTGTTCTCTCTGTGCCTCTTTTCATCTTTTTCCTGACAGTCACATTCGTCCTACAATTCAGCCTGGTGTTCTGCCTTTGTTCATGATGTGTGTGATGATGCTTTACCCTATCCATTTCCAGATGAGATCCTGGATGTCATTCTCCTTGTCTTTGTGCTCTCTACTATTCATCCTGACAGGTAAATGAAGACTAAAGGGCAAAGCAAATGGGTTAAATCTATTTTTTAACTGGAGGTTTTCAATAATAGCAAAAGAAGATGACAAATCTTTGTTATTTAATAAGCTACAGCATATATAAGGTATTTAAATGCTGTTTACCATTTTCAGGCTTCAAGAGAAAAGCTGGTCAGGCTAATTATAATTATAATTAGTGAGTCTCCAGTCTCCATCAAAATACAAGGAGTATATTGTAACTAAGTACATCTCTATTAGAAGTGACAGATTCAAAAAAATAGCAAATTAAAAAACCAGACTGACACTCTTCTGGAAGGTAGTTATTTTTAGTGATCAAAACCTAACATTCACGATTTAACACCTTACAATATGTTGATATAGACTTAGATGGCTGATTGAGCCACATTCAAATGCTTACATGCAGGCCTTTTAAACTAAAATGCATCTATAATTTCGTAACTCATTTCAATTAAGAACATTTGATCTAATTTTCATGTATGGTGTTACTTTGAGTACTGTTAGCCTTTGCTAATGTCTCTTGATGTCTAATGAGCCAAATTTTATGACTGTTAAGGTTGGCTGATTGTGAAAATGCCCTTTTTCATGCAAAAAGTGTAAAAAAGGACACGTAAATTAAACTTCTTGACTCTAACTAGGTTATATGAAGGGAAATACATGCTATTTGTGTGATAATACATTTATTACTTCAAGAATGTCATTAAAATGGTTTGGCATACAGAACAGTATTTGCCTAAGTCTGAGAACTGTTTCTCTGCTACCAGTGATTAGCTTTATACAGAAAAACCTTCCCTGTATAGGATATTTCTCCTTTCTGTTTATTCAGAGATGAGCACGAGTCACACAAAGCCAGGGTCCAGGTTTCAAAAACAATTCAATCAGGAGACTTTGGATCTCTGTAACTCCAGTGATGCTGCCAGAAAGAAATGGGACAACCGTGACTCATTCAGTCACTGTGCCCATAGAAGCAGTAATCAGATGTTCTGTCAGAATTTCTGTGGATCTTTTCCTACTAGTCTTTTAAGAATACATTTGAGGGTTTTGTGGTTGATTTTCTGTTTTGTTCGTTTTCTTTTTGTTGTTTGTTTCTTTGTGGGGGGGTTGTCATTGTTGGTTTTGGTTTTTTGGTTTGGGTTGGGTTTTTTTTCCCCAGGGCTGACATGGATGCTTTTGTGTGCATATGTGTGTATACAAACACAAAGATTTTCATGTAATTATCTGTGTTGTGAGACCCACTTTCCAAAGATGTGTTAGTCATTACTGGCATCTCATAGAATTAAAATGACTGCATAAAGGAAAATGTGATCCAGATTCATCTTGCTCAGTATACATTTTTTTCTGGAAACTTTGAAAGTGGGAAATGGAAAAGAAAACCAAGGGAATCATGATGCAGAACTTACGTACTTTGAAAAGATGGAAAATACATGTGAGAGGGACACATTTATATTCAGCAAATTGTTACTTAGTAATTTCTCTCTAGGCTGTTTTGTTTAGGTTTTGATAATTGCTACTCTTGTCAATTTTTAACACACTTCAATTCTGCTAGAAGGCACCTCTAAAATTTGGTTGCAGAATTGGAAGTATTAAACTTTCTTCAAGCTGTATAATTAATGTCTTCTACTTCTTCTGGCTGAAATTTCTCAAAGCACTTTCACTTTTTGTGCACATACACTTCTCTCTGCGTGTGCAAAACTTCTGTTTATATAGGCAAGGCTGTAATTCTGTGCACAACTACTGTCCTAAACATTCCTAGGTGGTGCTGCCTTTTTGGTCTGTGGCAGCAAACTTGGTTCCTTATGTTTGCAAAGTTCACCAGCATCTTATCTATTCTCTAAGGATGCAAGGGGTTGTAAATAGGTTGGCTAAGCTACTGAAACCTGGAGGAATGTTGTTATTTCGAGACTATGGAAGATATGATACAGCTCAACTTCGTTTTAAAAAAGGTAATTCCTGAATGGTTTTGTAGTTCACTGTTCATTTTAGCTCTTTCTGGGGGGAAAAAAAAAAAAGTGACATGTCCTTTTTCCTTACTTCTCTAATTTCTTAGGTCATTGCTTGTCAGAAAATTTTTATGTAAGAGGAGATGGAACCAGAGTATATTTCTTTACCAAAGGTATGGTATGTTATAGTTTCATAGAAAGGATTGAGTGTTTCTCAAGGTGATTTGGATTATGAAAGCTCATCTTAAAACATAAAGAAGGTTTTATTGTCTTGCTTTTAAATTCTCTGCTTTTAAAAAGACCAAAGCTAAGAAAATAGCTAAGAAATGTTGTAAGAAAATAATTTCCTTTGTGTGCACACTTGTTGCATTTGGTGTCCTGCAAGGTTGCGTACAGACATCACTGGAAATTTCTCTTTAAGTATCCTGTGTGTAATTGTATGCTCAAATTTTATTATTTAAACATGCACATGATTTAAAATTGAGTTATACATGCTTGGAAGGAGAGTCTGTAGCTGGATATGACATAAAAGTCTGGATTGTCATTTGTCAGGGGAGATACTTTATCTCGATAATGAGTGAACAGTGACCAAATGCCATGCATTTGTTTACTCAACTATGGCATCTTGAACCCTGTGGAGAAAGGGTATCTATGGGTGCTGTGAATAATAACTAATGTGGTTTGGGCCTCAACAGAACAATTTTAACTGCTGTATAAATCAAGAGCTGTGAAAATGAATTTCTAACAAAAGCCTTATTTCAAGCAGTGTCCTTTAGGTTTCAAATTTGAAGTTTTGCTTCCATCTTTGGTTGAACTACAGGTTGGTAATGACTACATTCTACAATTGACTTTTTTTTTTTTTTAATTGCAATAATTCTTCATATGAAAAAATAGATGAGGTATGGAACATGTTCAACTTGGCTGGATTAACTGAAGTACAGAATTTAGTTGATCGGCGATTACAAGTAAACAGAAAGAAAAAAGTGAAAATGCAGCGGGTTTGGATACAAAGCAAGTTCCAGAAGCCATTGCTATCTCTGCATAATCCTGAAGAAATCACCAAAAGGCACCCTTGTAAATAATGGTACTCCAGAAACGTAGTACATAATTGAACTTCAGAAACTGAAGCAAATTTAAGTACGTATATTTCCAGTAAATGTTGTGTTAGCCACTGATAAGTATAAAAAAGTTCAATAAATCTATTGAACTGAAAACCTTCTTCTGATTTTCTTTTTTGTAAATATATATGTGTGAGAAAAACCGTGGGGGGAAAAATAGGCCATTTCTGACTTCTGCTTTATATGCAATAATCTTTTCATAACTGACCCGGCATTATTTTACTTCCTTGAATATAAATAGTAAATAAGTATAAATATATACCTTATTCCTGTTGAAATTCACATTATGTAGAAAGCTTTAGTCTGAAGCAGAATTTTTGCAGAGATTTAGAGAAACAGAATATCTGTTCTCACTATTACTACAGCTGCACTGTGATAATTTCTGAGTCACGTCCATTTCAACCACTGTGTCTTACAACTGTATTTCCTCTTTGAAGGGAAGTTTCTTGGTGCATAAATAATGAAGACAAAAATCTTTTTCTGATTTGCATATCTCTATCATTTCACACTAACTGCATGTGATATATATACATATCAGGTTACTCAGTGATTGTTGTCCTCCACTGTGACTGATTTATTATGCTGAAGACTCCACTTTTCATCTACATGCTCATAAGGAACATGCCAAATTCAAATACAATGCATTACATTTGAAGTGCTCTCAGTTGTAAACTGACCATGTTTCATGTAGAAAAGAATTACCAAAACGCCAAAACAGTTCTGAAACCAAATAGTTAATATTGGATTGTTGTCTAGATAAATATAAATATTATTTTTACAATATGCTAGATACACTAGAGGGAGGAGCAAAACCAGTAGTCCTGAGTACATTTTATTAATATTGTTGTGCGGTAATGTAATCACACTAGAATGGTAATCTACCTGGCAGCTGAGATATTTCTGTTGTTTACAAAAATAGGTTGCTTTCTTAGGGATTGTATATTAGAAAGAAAAAACACAATGTTTTTTATTGACCTGGTGGGGATGCAGTAAAGTACTTCAAATTCTTTTGAGAAGAAAACTGAACTGCGAGCACTGTTTTCAAATGTAGAACATGATCCTGAAGCTGTTGAGCTCGTATTTAAAGATGCCACTATGCCACTTTGCTATTTAAATGTAATTTTAAATCACTTTGCCACAAGGAGGAGAGAACAAGAAACAGGTGAATGAAGAAAATAAATCTCTCATTGAAACAAGGGTATGGAATGCATGTAATCTATAATGTAGTTTTGAGTGCCATTAATACAGTGACACTCAAAGTCTCTTTTGTTTCTTTTGTTTTAGTCTGAAGAGTAAACATGTCAGAGCTGACAGCCCAGCCTGTTGTTCTTTTTGCAAGTGGTTTGTTGCTAAGCTAAGGAGGACTGATGGTCTTCTAGGAAGAAAACCCTTAATTATCTAAATGGGGATGCCAAGTGGCTTCATCCTCTTTAACCCAGTTGTGTTTCAAGACTGAGGTGCAACAAGGGGTCTGATCCTGCATTTTTGATATATTTGAAACTCCCATTAGAGTAAGATACTGTTTATGGATTAAGAGGCTTTTGTTAGCAATGGCATTATTGTAACCTGCAATAAAACTTGTGGTATAAATCAAAGGTTAAAACACAGCTATATTTCTTAAAGGCCTAAGAGATTGTAGCACTCTCACAGAAAATATAAATAAATGTCTCCTTATATTTTAAATATATTACTAGTCAGTTTTATTAATGTGACTTCTGGATATACATAGCTCTTAGCTAGTACAAACCATTTTCACTTGTAGAATTTTCCAGGGGAGTGATGATGATAAGTTCTTGAGCATTGTGCAGCCTTATTCATGTGTGTGACGTAAATTTTCCATTTGTAGAAGCTAATGTAATGTTTGCTTTGGCACTCATGAGGATATATTGATTCTGGCAAGATTTTAATATGCTATGTTGCTAGTTAAACAGAAGTGTGACATCACAAAAAAACAAGCCCTGAATTTTGAATGGCCTTAAGCAAAATTGGCTGTTTCTCTTCCACAATTTGCAATGTGTTGGCTGCCTCTTTTAGAATAATGGTGCCTGATTTGGAAGTAATAAGATCAGCTACTATTTTAAGTGTAGAATACCCACTGTTCAGATCACTGATAGTTTTAAGATTCACAGAAGGGGATATGGAAAAAGGCATCATTCTCAGTAAGAACTTTTGAACCTGAGTAGCACTTCCTGTGTTTTGGCTTGATGACATTTCAGTTTTGAAAAAGCTTAATCAAAGTCTTATTTTTAAAACACTTCCAAATTATCCGGATTAAGCAAGAAGGACTACTGAAATAAAAGAAGAAAAAGAGATGCAGACATCTGTATAGGAAAGGCAGTTTAAAATGGCTTATTGTCAATTAATTTCTGGAGGAAAGAAAAACTAATTTATTAATGTAGAAAAATGCACTTAAGTTTCACTTTTGACACATGAAGTTGATTCTTTAATCAGATGTGTACCTAAAATTAATTTATACACATTCTATAAATACGAAACCTTTTAATTTGTAATTGCAAATTTTCTTCAATTTTTTGTGGAGTTCTTTTTAGTTGTTTCAAACATAGCTTACTAAGGGCAACTGGAGAAAGTCTTGCTAGAACTGAGCTTTGGTTTCATTGGCTTTGGCTTGCTTTGGTATTTTTTGCCCAGATGTACATGGTGCTTAATGGTTTAGACCTTGCTTAGTTTTTAAGCAAGTGTGAGGCAGTTAAAAAGAAAGTGACCAACTTTTTTTCTTATACTATTTTGAAGTATCTAGTCAATAACAATTGGCTCATATTTTAAAAATGTTGCCTTTCTCTTAGAAAACCAAGGCAGGTACTTGTGCCATATTCACAAATCCACCGGATCTGAAGACGGCAGACAAATGCAGGCATGATGAGGAGACTAATCCTGCTGAGTAGAACTCTAGGAACACTAGGGAAAAGTTTATAGTCTTGGAAACTGCACAGCTAATCTCCTGATTCTGCTAGTTAATAATGACTAAAAAGTTATAGCAAACAACCCCAGAATTTGTATTAAACAACAGTGGAAATCACTTAACATAAATTTTGCTACTTCATTTTCATTTGTGGTGTGAACTTTACTCACTGTTCCAGTGTGCTCTTTGGTCTATTGACATATGGTTTGCTTCCTCTTTTTCCTATGCATAGTAGACAACTAAGCAGTTTCCCCAGGAGCTATATACACAAACATTTGCAATAAAGTTGGCTGGCTGAGTTACTGTTAGAATTGAAAAAAGGGAGTTTTATTTCCTTCTGTACAGATTGTTTTTTCTTTTTGTGTGAATGTAATGAATTGTATAGCTGCTAAATTATATATAGTGGTGGTGGCTGTATTTTTTAATAATTTTAAGTCAAGTGTCAGAGAATCATAGTATGGTTTGGGTTGGAAGTAACCTTAAAGATCATCTAGTTCCAACCCCCCTGCTGCAGGTGGGGACACCTTCCACTAGACTAGGTTGCTCAAAGTCCCATCCAACCTGTCCTTGGATATGGGTATGATGTCTATAATAATAGTTCATCTATAAACCATTTCTTCTCCATAGGGCATCTTCATAATGGGTGGTTGAGCAAGCTTGGAAATAAAACATGGATACATGTTGCAAAAATATTAAATGCTGCTGTTGTCAGTAATACTGTTCACTTTAACTTTCAGTATATGTAAACTTCTCTCCATGTTTGGAACAAGGATTGGACATGAAGAGTATTTTACATCAGTTATGTGCCAGTTCCCCTTCTCATAAGAATCATCCAGAATTTGGACAAGTGTAAATCTCCTATATGCAGTTGCACTTCATATGTAGTCAGTAAAAACTATGTGGGTTGCCATGGACATCTTAGCAGATTCTTTGTTTTACCTGTGCCCCCTGGCATACAGGTCATGCCTGGACTGGGCTTTGAGCTGAGAAGGAAACTTCTCTGTTGAGAGACCATCCTTCACCTTTTGCTAGGACCAAGCAACTAAAAGGAGAACTTGCCTGATTTGAAAGCAAGAGCCATACGTGCAAGAAGGGAGAAAGATGAAGATGCAGCTCAAAGGCAGGCAAGAGGGAGTCAGTGTTTCCTCTGGGAACTAGGGTGAGGAGGAGGCTTGGATGGACTGACCAAGAAAAATGAGATGCAGAGCAGGGAACTGAGGAACAGGACACTGTTTATGGAGAAGATTTGTAACAGGATACAGTGTGGCAGGGTGAGTACCTTGGGCCTAGAAATGAAAGAAATGAAATGAAATAGTGGCAGCGAGAAGAGAAAGGGAAGAGAAATTTGTCACAAAAATAGGGTGAAATCCAGGTAAGCAAAGCAATCAGTATAAAGACTGGAGGTAGAAAAACTTATCCTCAAAGTTTTATTCTCCCAAGTCGTAATGTATTTTCACATCTTAGTGGAATATTACAGGTTTTCTCTTTTATCCGTCTGTGCACGATGCATTTCAATATGTTAAAAGGATAGAATATTCCATTTGTTGTAGTTTGTATGTGCTATGCACATGTTTTCAACAGCGCAGACAAGTGTGTGATACACCTGCTTTTGCTTTCTCCTTAGGGAACAATGTTTGTACCTTCTTTCAAGTAGAACCCTATAGTGACAGAAGCTACAATCCTAACCTGGGAAGCAAATACCAGAGAAAAACAGAAGTGTCTGTATCCTGCTTGTGTGCAATCAAGGTAGAACAATTAAATTTACTCCATGTGTTCTCATGATGTCCCATTTAAATCAAGACAATATCTGCAGATTATCACTGTGAAGAGCATTCCAATATCAGTTTCTGTTACACTTGCATCTGTTCAACAGAACTTAAAATGAATTTGTATAAACTAGAAATAAAACTTAAAGAAAAATAGCAGAATAGGCTTCATCTGGGATCACAGCAATTTAGAGATGGAATATGTTTAGTTATTTTAAAACACTTATGGTTGCAGAGGAGCAATTATCCAAGAGGCTGAAATTTTTGCTTATTTGAAGTATAATGTATTTCAAGAATATTAAAGCTAATATCCATGTTTTGAAGCTTTGTATACTTAATGTTAGCTAAAGATATCTTGTCAATTGTTGCTATGAAAAAGGAGTTAGCAACAAGATAGTCTCATTTTCAGGGGATATTTTATTGATCGGGTTGTTCCAATTTTGAAGGGAACTCGAAAGATTAAGGGAACAAGTGAATTAGCTTAATAAGGATAAAACCCACAGATGACATATACAATTTGATAATTAATTAGATTAAGACTAATCTAGGCATTCCTGTGTTTTGATACTTAATGAAATTTGAAGTTCATTAAAAAAACAGACTTAGTGTATACTGCTAGTTATAAAAACAACCAAAATCTTCAAATTTTTAAGTATGATGTAAAAATAGAATGCCCTATAGCTACTGCATAAATCCAGTGTATAGTCTTCTCTGTTGTGTGTCCTGTTTAGCAAGAAGAAAAAGATGCAGTAAAAATAGATAATGAAGTTTTTTCATGTCTCTAGGAATTTTCATATGAAGACAGCTTTGGGAATTGAATGACAGACAATGTGAGAATGGCATATAATGTTATGTTTTAGTATTTAGAAGGTCTAATTTATACCTTTACATGATACAAAAAGCAAGATAAATTAGTCAAGTTGGCAGGCAACAAACCTTCATTGTATATATTTATCACCATGGTCTATAAAAGCAAGGAATCTCAGTATTCACAAGGCTAAAAGATTGGTGAATTACCAAAATCTGGCTCTATTAGATTTTTCCATTTTCATTTTCCTGTGTGTGAATGGAACATTTTGCATATTTACTGTTCAAGATTTTTAAATGCTTCCAATTAATAAAACAAAGAAACAAAGAAATGACAATCCTAAAACCTTTCTCATTACCTTTTGTGAGATCCTAATGTTGCTCAACATTCAGCTCAAAAGTAGAGCTGAAGAATATATGCCTGATAACAAAATGGGTCTAGTAGACACTGTTACCAAATTAAGAAAAGATAAAGGGGGAAAAGGTAGAAAAATAGAGAACATACTAATTGGCATGACAACATGTAGTCCTGTAGCAATCACACAGCACTTAGTATTTTATATGGAATGACAAATTCAGTAGAGGTCCTGAGAGAGCAGGAGAGAGACAACAGTCTCATCACACTTCCCTGTCACTCCTGATTGTAAACTGGCACGTGGGCAAGCCAAAAGCCAAAGAATGAAAGTAATTGGTTTGCTGTAAGAGGTAAAATTGATTAATTATGCTTGGTTGAGACTGGCTGTTCTGGAGGGTTTCATTGCAAAGCCAGCACTAATTTTTTTCTTTCTTTAGTGTCAGGCACCCTCTAGCCTCCATTTCCTTCTGATATAACAAGTGCTCTTTAAATGGAGGAGTGCATCTTTGAACTTGAATAACAGGGTTCTTGTGCAGTGTAGGATTTAGCAGATGGGCTTAGAGAATCCAAACCTACCACTACTCTTTTATTTTATACTAGGAAAGGCTTTGCCATTTTAAATGGCTCTGTTTGCTACATTCCCTACTAAGCACAGTAGTCAGATGTTGTTCTGAGGAATCGGGCAGCTTAGCTTCCAATGACATTGATTACATGTCTCAACAGTGAGAGCATGAGAAAGAGTTGTGGGTGGAGAAGTGAAAAGGCAGTGAGGCATTTCAAGGAGGAGATTTGCACTCTAGCACTTGCATGTGGGTGACAATCCCTCAGAGAAACAATTTTTACTCTGAAGTGGAGCAGAGTTGAATCCTCTTGAATCTTCAGGTTTCATCTCCATCCCCCCAAACTACCAGTGCAACCTGTAGTTAAATGTGCATTTACTTAAAATGAAAATAACAGTAGTGAGAAGCTGCCTCTTTAGCATGGAGCTGTGATTTCACAGAGAGATGCTGGCATGTCATCCCTGGCATAAACGGGTGCAAGTCCCAATGACAATGCTAAGCCTGTTTACACACGGGCTGAACTAAACCCAAAGATGACACACAGTGCTGTTCAAAATCATTCATTTAATCCCTTTTGAATTCTTGCAATCTAACAACCAAGATGTTTGTGTTAAGAAAAGATATGAAAAAGCTGTCTTTGTTGCTGGCCATAACTTTCTCTGGCATACAAATTATGACGGTCAGTATCTTATTTTAGATTAAAATGTCATCTCTTTATTCAAGAGTGAATATTAGTGAATTGACTAAATCCTCAGTGATAGTTGCCAAACTCTGAAATAAGATCTGCTTTTTAAATCAGAAACAATCTGACCTAGCTGATACAAAAAAAGAAAAACAAAGCCATCCTGGCAGTAAGTCTACATTTTATTTTACCAAAGTTTATGGGGAATCAATATAATCAACAAGAACCTTGGGTTTAGTTTCTTTTTCTTTTACATGTACTTATTTTAATAGCAAAAGAAAGCAGATGGAAAAGGAAGCTGCATGGTACACAGTCTATAAAACGTGCAAGTATTATTATATCACTTAAGATATTTATCAAGTTACTAAATCACACTCTTCTTACATCAATTGCCTGGAGGCAGAGTATCAGAAACAGTAAATATTTATTTTACTTAGAAACAATGTTAGTAAAAGGCCTCAGGGTTTATTCTGAAAGAAAAAAGAAATCTTTGAATCTTTGACCCAAATTTCCGATGTCATTTATGTCAGTTTAAGTCCAGAAGATTCTTAAAGTCTATAGAGCTTCTTCAAGATATTGACTAGTTGCTCACAAAATTGGAATCCAGATTAATGGTGCCTGCTTTGGTTTTGGTTGGAGTAGAGTTAATTTTCTTCACAGTGGCTGGTAGGGTGCTATGTTTTAGCTTTGTGCTAAAAACAGTTTGGTTATGTAGAGATGTTTTTGCTATTGCTGAGCTGCATTTACACAGTATCAAGGCCTTTTCTGCTTCTTGTACTGCTTCAGCAGTGAGAAGGCTGGGGCTGGGGTTGCACAAGGATATGGGAGGGGACACAGCACAGCTGACACCAACTGACCAAAGGGATGTTACAAACCACGTAGTGTCATGCTCAGCATGTAAATCTGGGGAAAACAGGAGGGAGGGGGGACATTTGGAATTACAGTGTTTGTCTTCCCAAGTCACCGTTGTGTGTGGTGGAGCCCTGGCTGTCCTGGAGATGGCTGAGCACCTGCAGGCCCGTGGGAGGTGGTGGATGAATTAATTCTTTAGCTTTGCTTGCGTGCACAGCTTTTTCTTTACCTATTGAACTGTCCTTATTTCAACCCATGATTCTCTTGCTTTTACCCTCATGACTCTCCCCACTCCACCAGAGTGAAGTGAGCGAGCAGCTTGGTGGTGCTTAGTTGCTGGCTGGGGTTAATCCATGACAGAGCCCAATACTACCTGTAAAGATAAAATTACAAACAGGAGGTACAAGAACACTTTGTTTGCTTATGAAGATAAGTGATTTATAAAAAAAAATCCTTAAGACATGTTCATATTTGTTGTTTTTCTCTCAAATACTTGAGAGAGTTCCTGTGAGAAAGTATGCCTATTCTTAAACTTAAAAGACCTTTGAAGTCCAAAATAACAAAGTTTGTGAAGATAGAGAAGAAAAAAAAAAAGAAAAAGGGAAAAAATGGCTTTTTAAATGCATTGTCAGAAAGTGAAAATGCATATTTATGTTTTCCTATGTTTTTACATTTCACATTGTGTTATTTCATTACCAAAAGACTTTGCACGATGGTATGTGATTCTAAGGAAATACCAGTAAAGCAATATAATCTAAACTTATATTATGCTTTGGGCTTCTGTTTTTTTTTTTTTTTCAATTGTTCATTCTCCTTTTTCTAAATTAGTCAAACAGATTAAAAAAGAAAGCAAACATGACACTCTTAGGAAGTCACAGACAGCTGAAGGTAATGCAGGCAAATATTAGCTAAGTGGTTTTTTCCGGTGGACTTTCCTATATGAGATCAAGAATACGGTAGTCTTATCTGGTGTGTTACCAGCAATTTTTTTAGTAGAGGTATGCTATATATATGTATGTGATACTTTGTATCATTTTTATATTCTTGTTTCCAGCTACACTACCCTCTGATTTATCTTAATAAAGCTTTTGGAGACTCTCAAGTGGAGTGTACGTAAGTGTTACTTAGATATTTTAAGTATACATAATGTCAGTATTACTGCTTGTATTCATAAAGTGAATATATAAAAAGTTTAACATAAACATGCATGTGTATCAATGTGTAACTACATGAACAATGACAATTTCAGGCTTCTTGGTTTTCATGCCCAGCTTGTTTGGTGAGATCAGCAATGAACGTGCAAGCTTTCCCTTTTTTGCTCTGGGGTAGCCTAGAGCAACCGTTTCTATCTCTCCAAGAGTTTCAGTACCCTCACTTTTAAATACAAAACAAAGCAAAACCACAACAAAACAGTTATTGCCAAAGATAAGCCTAACAGGCTTAGATTATATATATAATACATGTACATATCTATATGTGTATGTGTAAAAATAAAATGAGAATATCATCAGGCTGAGAGGTAGAAAAATGGAAATTGGCTGGCATCCAAGTAAAGAAAGATCCAGGCATGAGAAAAAAGAAATTCTTTAAACAGGCATTTAACACAAGGTAAGAGAGAAAGGTTGTTTGGTTAGAAGGTTTTCCTTAAACAAATGGTTGTATGGAATGAGTAGTAAAAGAAAAGTTAATAAAGATCTTTCTATTCTTAGTCTGGAAAAGTATACAAGCCGTAACTTTCACGTTTGGACATTTTAAGCACTTTTATGCAAGGGGCCTGCTGGGGATCCACATTCTTCTGCAGTCAGTATGGATGCTGAGTCATCAGGAAAGCTGGCCATTTGGTTTTTGGTTTCTAAATATAGAGATGAACATTTAATCTGCTAACAATGGACACTCGTATGCAGCGTTGGTGACATGAATTTTTAATAGGCTTGTATCAAAAGCAAAGCTGTGCTTGTATGACATGTACTCCTGAAGAACTATGGTTTCTATGGCAAAAAAATAATTAAAAATTTAAAATTATTAAAAGAAATATAGAAGAGCAACAAGTTTTGGTCTTTGATAAGCATCAGAATCCTCTCATGGTAGCTTGTGTATCTTTGCTATATGCAGAGGAGGTGGAACAAGTAGACTTTGGGGGAGGGAACATAAGAGCAATCTAAATTAAGGAAGGAAGTTTAGATTAACCCTTAGAAGGGGTGAATTTTGTCTCTTCAGTTGGGTTTTAGCTATGGTATTCAGGGAATAAAGAGTGGGGAGTCTGCCTGGAAATTGTCAATTTGATAATAATATTATTGAATAATATTATCAGACATTTATACTAACATCACCTTTGCAGCTGGTGTACTATACTCACATGCAGTACATAGATTGGTGTGGGGTTTTTATTTCTGATGAAGTTCTGCACACTTGGTTTGTTTGGAAACTTTGCTAAAGTAGGACAAAATGCTGTGACAGAAACAATTAAAACAGGCATTTTCTGTTTCACTTTAGATTTAAATTTGTATAATTCAGTATTATGCAGTAGGAGCTCATTCTTCATAAAACAAGGTTTTACACTGATTGTTCAGTGTTTTACTTTGACACATTCTGTGCCTTCTGGATAGATCCTAGCTGAAGAGCTGCTTGCTGAGTGCTTTGCCACCTGAAAATGTGGGGCAGGGGAGGAGAAATCCTGCCTGGTCAGCAGTGATGTCAGTTTGGCTAAGTCCATTGCTGGCCTCTGGCAGGGCAGAGCTCAGGCAGTGACACCCCTGGCTCTCTCTGCTCCAGTCTGCTGCTGCAGAGCATGTGCAGCACAGGTGCTATCTCCCCATCCAGCTGCCATGGTCTTTCAGGGATGTGAGCTCTCCAAGCTGTGAGGTCCCATGGGCATTGTTCTGGCAGGCCAGGTGTGGCCCAGGGGCGCTCCAGTGCCTGGCTCTGCCTTGAGTGAAGCACGTGCTTCGTCATTTAGATTGCTTACAGTCCAAGTGGGCAAAACTCCTTGTAACTCTGAATTAAGGAAAGAATATCTAATAAGGGGATGGCAGCAGAGGAAAGACTGTTTTGAGGAAAAATAGGTTTTTCATTTAACTTTCATCCTGAGTATACACAGTATGTTTCAAGAGCTATTTTTTGTAGGGGAAATAGCTGGGAACGGAACTCTTTAACAGGATGTAACAAACCTGTAGCTATGTTAAGTGACAATGCTCTGGCCATTGCATCCAACATGCAGTGCTTTTGTACAGTGGCAGTTCATGTGCAGCTGATTCATCAGTCAAAAAAACAGCCGTTACCTTACTATGAGATGTGAGCTTCAAAATGAGGCTGTGCCCTCATTTTCTGTGAGAACTTAAAACAGGCAAAGTTTGAGGTTGTAAAAGTTAGTCAGCCATGTGTGAGTTATAAAGCCACAACAAATTAGGAACTCATTAAATCTTGAAAATATTTCTATTTTATCAGTTTCCTTCCAGCTGCTGTGAGACTAAGATGATTTTATGACAAAAGGGGGTTTCATGACAATATTATAGCAGCATGATGAGAAGAATCTTGTTTGATTGAACTAGGGCAGAGGACTCTTCTGACACTTGTGCTGAAAGGTCTGGCCCTGGCCATAAATATCTTGTCTGTTGCTCTCATGGAGTTTCTCAGCAGCATATAGGTGGAGTCAAGGTCTCTGGGCTCCAGAAGATAAATACCTAATATGTGACTTACAAGTGTATTTCTGCTGTCTGTGGTAGATATAAAGAAAGCAAGAAAGTCCTGGTTTATTCCACTAGTAGGAAAATCAGTAAAAGTTTATTATCCAGCCCATTCCCTAATGCTCTTTGGAGAAGACTGAATCTTTCTTTCAATTATGCATGGTATGCTGAAGGTATTAATTTGGGACTTTCTTACTAGTTTCTATTATAATTGCCTTTATTTTGGGTGCTGTCTTCACACAGACTGAAAATCATGTTACATCTCTTTTTCTTAATTGAACTATTAACTGTTATTTGTATCTTTTCTACCTGCAGCATTCCAAATACTAGTTATTTCATGTGTTCTACCATTAATATATAATGGTGAGGCCTTGATACAATTGAAAAAATACAGAATACACCTGAGTGAGACAGAGATATGGAATGAATTATTGATTGTCTAAAATATAGCCACAATTCCTGCTTGAACTCTTAACACTGTGTGACCAGTTATTATATCTTGTTTGAACCTTATGTGAAAAAAAATACCCCATGGAAAATGCAAAATATTTACTATGTTCACAAAACTGCTAGTGCTTCTTTTTCCAATTTCACTCATCCCTGTTAATTCTGACAATGCTGCCCCATGACTTGTGGCAAAATTAAATTTCCATAGAGAATGCAAGTTTGGGATATAAAATATACTTGTGAATTTCTCTAATGAATGTGCCTTGCCACAAAGGGCCCACTGCAGCTTAGTAGTCAGTGACTATTATTATACACAAATAAAGTCCCTCTTGTGAGAACACCTCTATTATGACACTTATAGTGTAATATGGCATGTTTTCTTTCATGTGATTCCTAGGGTGACCTTGCATCAAATTTGATACAACAAATACTGCTCTGACCCTCAGGAACCAAGTATAAGTTTTGCCACAGACTTCACTTAAGACAAGATCTCATCATAAAGAAATTTCACAGTCTGATCTAGAGCTACTGCACATACCTTTTCAGGGATCTGTTGACACTTTGATGAGTGTAATATCAAGAGCTGTTGGGCTACATTTTCAGGGACATTCTTGAGATTTGTGGTTTTATGCTTCCAGATAGGAAAATGTAGACTCTTTTGACAAAATGAAAAGGAAAGAAAAAATGTTGCTGTTTGAGTGTATCTGTACATTGCTGTATTGTCAGACTTGCTTTTTAAATTAGGTTTTAAGTTTTTATAAGAAATGCTTTAATAAAATACTAATATGGAATGTTCTGTTCAGCAGTCACAGAAAAGAAGCAGTCCAGAGTCTCTATCTGCTCAATACAGAAAAGGCCCATAACAGAGGCAGCAGAATGACTTAATATGAAGAATTTTGAAAAAGGAAACGAAGCTATTCTGCATTCTCATTTATTAGACAGGCAGAGGGAACTGAAGAGTAACCCTTAAGGAACTCAAATTGCACCTGAATAATTTGCATTTAGAAAGGATGTTCCTTTCATGTTCAATTGGTTTATTGAATCTATGCTAGATTCCTGTAAATGCTACACAGGTTTTGCATCTCCAGTATTTTGCCTAAATGAAAGACTAACCTTTGGAATCTGGCTAGGCTATATTACATTATGTTTAGTCTAATAGAGGTGAAGAAAGTCATTGAACTGAATGGCTCAAATTCTCTTGGTCCTCTGGAAGCAGCTTTAACAACAATCTCACTTGGATGTTCAAAGTGACAGGAATTAACATCATTTCTATACACAGGAACATCCTTCTACTTGAAACAGCCTTAACAAATTCATGTTTCTGTAATCTACAGGGGCAGAGTGTGGTGCTGAAGGAGGAAAAGCTGAATATACTGTTCATTCCTGTGAGAAATTAAAAAGAAGGCAAGTGCTTTGAGTGGTGAGCAAGTCTGCCTTCATTTTCAGATTCTAGTCTGCCATAAAGAAACTTCAAACAATGCTTATTTTGCTGAACAAAGATATTTTGAAAATGGTTGTCTTAAGGAGCTGTGGGATTGGTGTGAATGTGGACAGAGGTAATTTTGTTCCTTTGGTGTACATATATGTTGACAGTAATTCTTCTGGCAGACAGTGGTTATAAGGAGTTTTGCTTGGGTGTTACACAAAGTACTATATTAGAAATTTAAGAGAAATCTTGCTTTGTATGTGGGACTTCTTAATAATACACTTATTTCAGTCTCCTTCTGTTTCAGCCTTTGTGTGTAGATCTCTCAGGTAACTTGTATGGTCTTTGTGGACAAGATAATATTTAACAAGGTGCTTGAGAGACTTGTAATATTTTAGAATTTGTGATTATTATGCAAAAGCAAAATCGTATTGAAATCAGACAGGAATCTAATTTGTGAATTACACTCAGGAAGTGCTTTGTGGAAAAATACCCAAATCAGTAATAGGGAACAGATATTTCATATTCTATTTAATATACTCAGCATTAGACACATCAGATTGTAAGTAGAGTTTTTGAGCTTATTGCTAGCAGTAAGTATTTGTTTGTGTTAAGGCAGGATGATAGCTTGGTTCTCATTCTGAGAAGCAGGAAAAAGCTAATGTCTTTGTGGACTCTGCACTCACATTGTCTTTAGGGGAACTTAGCAATAACAGTGCAATTGCTCTTTCAGCTGGAGTCTGGGATGTCCTGAGTTATTCTGAATGTGCATTAGCCTCAGTTATTGGCACCCTTGTCCCCACATGGAATTTTTTCTTCCACTCTATTGGAGCGTTCCTTGTCAAACGGGTTCTTCTTACCCTTTACCACATCATGGTAGAAGGGCTAGAGTTTGGAATGACAGTACTGAAAAGTGAAAGCTTCTATAAAAGAGGAATCATAACTTTTTCCTTAAAAAATCCCTGTGTAATCTTTGCTTTCATTTTGTTGAATCCCATGACAAGAAACTATCCAGGAAACAGTTCACTATTGCTAAACATCAGGACTAAATAACAAGAGCCATGGATAAGATAACCACCCTAATAAAGGTTGACTAAAGCCATATATGAACAAAGGCTTCTCAGACAACCTGGATATTTTATATGTGTCCCATCAGCAAAAGAAAGGCATGGCATGGCTGCAATGCTTGAGTTCAGTTCACCTGCTAAACTGTAATTGGTTTTCAACTTGTGTAAGAAGTTGTCCCACCCTGGTGAATAATCATCTCATCTCACTCATTGTTAACTCATTGCTTGTTCATGGTTGTGTTAGTGAGGGGGATATGGTAACGTGCACAGCAGTAAGTTTGGCACTGAAGACTTGCAGCTAAGACAGGAGAATGCTGTGTATTCTCAGAGGTGGAGGATACAGCTCATCTGTCTTCTGTTCTTGGCCCTACCTATTCCAAGAATAATAAATTGGTGTCACTATTCTGCTCTATTGTCTCTAGGCACTCCAAGAACAAGAGTTGAAGTACTTAAGAGATCTATTAAAGCTCAGAAATAAAACATAGGTCATGTAGACCAATGGATCTTTCTGCAGTAAGAGCAAAGCTTGACCGTGACAGTGTTTTCTTTGGAAACAGTTCAGCTCTGTCCCAGAAACTACAGATAAGGAACATAAGTATTCCTATTTGTGTGCATGTGTATGTAAACCAAAACAAAAATTCCAAAACAAAGCAAGTTGACTTGCTTCTTCCCAGTTCCACATAGAACCATAGAACTACATATATACAGCAGTTGTGTTGCTTTGTGCATGCCTGAGGTGTGGTCAGGACTCAATATAGAAATACATTACAAATAGAATGGAGGAAAGAAACTAATGTGCAGAAATGTCTTGCTGCTATTTTGTTTGCCTCTAAATGTTGTTGTAAATAAATGAGTATGTGCAGTTGGCTGTGGATTATCCTTTATACATAAGAATTTAAAAACTCAATTTGGAACAAGTTTTACGGCGTACTTCATAACTTCTTTGGTTTTTTAAAAACTTTTTAATAACTTGGCATATGAATTTATGAGTGTACTGTGGTACTGTCATCAAAAAGAAGATCAAAATAGTGACTAGAATAAGTGAAAAGGAGATAGAACTGGCACAAAATCTGTATGGAACAAAGGAGTTACCTTTATTATTCAAAGTACAACTCCTGTTGGGAACTTGCGTAGGTATCATATAAATCATGATGGAATAGGTCCTCTAATGAAGGACCATTATGATGGGAAGCAGGTAGTCTCCATTTGAAATAAAAAACTAGGCACAATTATACTGGTTGTTAGCGTGCATGCAGCTAAAAGAGCCCTGTGTGTTATTAGGCACTTACCCTTACTACCTGAAGTGGAATTGTGTGACAGGAAAATTGTGTGGGACTTTCTGTGGAAAACAATGCAAATTGTGTACAAAGTTGTCTATATGAGTCTTATGACTGATTTTAGACATTTTAGGTGAAGTTTTCTTGGTAATGAAAGAAATTTTTTGGCTCTTCCTGTAAGCTTTATTAAGCACATGCATGACAAGTAATCTGATAGCGAACTATGTCGTCTTTGCCTCTCTAGACCCTTAAACATTGACTGAATCCCTTCATCTGAGACAGGCATTGCTTTCACTGCTGTTTCTATGACAGATGAATGTGAATGGTGAATCTGTCTTTGGAAGGCAGAAGATGAGATGCATTGTCTTTTACTGGTCAAGTCTGATAGTCATCCTTTTTTATGTGTCAGTATTGACTCTTATGAAAGATTTTTCAAAAGTGAAAATAAGTTTTCCTGAGAGACAAAGATAAGAAATAAAGGATTAGTAACTCCTACTGTGAAATTCTAGCCCTATTTCTAATGCTAGGTTAATAACTGGAATTTGTGATCCTAAAGGCCTATGATTCTAATGAGAGATTTGCTCCTGACTTCAGGATGATCACAGTTTTACTCCTGTGGTGAAGTTGGGCTTTCCTAGGAAAACTAATGTATAAAATACAGCCTCTGCCAGCACATCGTGAATGCAACATGATGGGAAGAGGATAACACTGAATGACATCCATAGCCAATAATAGCTGCTGTGAGCATCCTGTCAATCAGTGTATTAATGTTAGTCACCAGCTTGATTAGTGACATGGAAACACTCACTCTTTGTCTGAATAGTGTCTGAGTGCCTCTTGCCAGAGCAATGGAGATCACCTTCTGCTGAGCTTATACATATATGCAGGAATAGAGCCATTATGGGTGCTTCAGTGCACTGTGTAATAGCCTCTTCCAAATGAAGGGGGCTCTGAGACATCAGTCACTTTATACCTGCCTGTATTTGTTTGCACACCTAAAATCAGCTGACTCTCAGACCAAGGGGTGCCTTGTAGCTTTAAGCTCAGCAGTGGCTGTAGTCTGTGTTAGGGAATTTTTCTGTCACTCTAGAAGAGGAAACAAGACTCATACTAAAGATGGCCCCAGAATTTCTTTGCAATGATCTTCCCTGAGAAACTTGAAGTTTCTTGATCACAAATGGGAAAACGCTTGAAGAAATGTGTGTATGTGGTATAGAGAACTTGAGAAGGCAAGAAAAGGATTTCATTGCATTATTTCCACAAAACAAAGTGAAAAAGATTTATTTATATCAAAGCAGGAGGAAACAGAATAGTAGTGTGAGGGGACAGAGTCCTTTTACTGTCTGAAAGTACTGGAAGTTTTACTCAAGACTGGGCAAAGTTCTGTGTTGTGGTATTAGATGTCAACATCCTCAGAAACTCAGGTTGGCACAGTGAGACCATTGCCTCATTTCATGCTAGTGTGTTTCAGGCTGTGTGCTGGATATGTCCAGAACTCGGCTTTTTATTCTACGTGCAACAGATTAAATTTTCCTATTTTGACAGGGAATATCTTTAGCAGTATGCTCTGAAATGCCATAGGGATTCAAGCTGTCCCTTAATCAATGCTGCAGACGATGCAGTTTTGATTTTTTTTTCTCTAATATATGAACTATGACACTAGATTCATCCTGGCATACATCTGTCAGGCAAGACTGAAAACGTTCAGTTAGAGCCACTTCATTACCAGCACAGGGCCAACAAATAGGGGACAATCTAAAAAAGGGGGATTGAAATATAGCATGGATGAGAAATATATCTCAAAATAAGGTCATAATGGAAGATATAAATTGCACAGCAATCCAGACAGCAACAGGACATCCTCAAAATATGCTACAGTATCTGCATACTGATACTGACTTTTTCAAATATGCAACAAATATGGATTGTTTGTGAAATGAACAGCTATGGGTCAAGATGTAACACAGCAGAAAAAACAACTTTGCAAATGTAAATATTTATTATTAATGGACAGTAACTGCTTCCTACTAAAATTGGCAAGAATTATGAACCCAACCCCCTTAGTATTTACTGGAGAATTAGAAAGCTAATGAGAGAGTGTAGCAAAAAAACCTCTTCTGCCTTCTAGAAAAATCGGCAAAGCTAGACCATAATGAAGAATACTCCAGTGTATTGAGAGCTACTGGGCTGCAGATCCACCACTAAAAATCTCCAGTGCTTGATACTGAACCAAGAAAAGAAAAATACAAAATGAAAAATCCTGCATTGGCTGAAGGACATGCAGAATTCTTTCCCATCTGTATTTTTTGTGATTGTTAATACTTGTGTGAAACACTGCTGGACTGCCATACAGCAAATTACAAGCAAGAGATGAATGTGTCTGGTTTGATCTTTGAGCTTCTTCGATAAAGATGCAGGTAAGAGTTAATGTCATCTCTACATACTGTGGCATGTTTAACATCTGCTATTCCTTTCTGGGTTTGTTTGCAGTTTCGGTCCTTAACTTATGACCTTTTCTTTTTTTAATTTAGCCATTGATTACACCCCAGAACATGTGATTCATTTGAACTGCAAAATCCCTATTTCTTATGGTACTAATAAGCATTGTGCCTACTGAAATCTGTAGCAGAAGAGAAAGGGAGGAGGCCTTACAGGCTTGACACTGTCTTTTGTCTGTGTTGCAGCAAGGGGAGAAGGAAAGATGTCTAGGAATTGTCTTATCATCATGCACATATATATATGTACATATGCATTTTTATTTGTTTATCTAATCTCTGGATGCTTTTTCAATGCCTGTCTTAACCCTTTGTTCTTGAAGTAAGCAAGGAAAAACTGTATGACAGGCATTTAATATTTTTCTTTCTCAAGAACAGCTAGTGTACCTTGTGCTGAGAAGAAAATGGGACTGCGTGGAAAGCTAAATTTCAATTAACACATCAAAGGGCAGTTTGTGGTGTTTTGCCTATAGCTGGGGTTTAACTGAGTTGCAGGACTTCTGGGAATTTTGTGCTTTCCTATGGGCTCACTTATTGCATTCTTACCTCTCCTACTTTTCTGCTCTTCCTCTGCTTCTCTGAAGGGGGCAAATGAAAACAGTATAATCGTGTTGAATATGGTTCTTGCTGATGAATTAGATGAACAGCAGCTGGGAACACTCTAGGAATACAATTTGGTGAAAAAAAGAGATGAGATACAATAGAATTCCCTTATGATGCCATTCATTCTATATGCAGTATTATACCATATTGGTGGAGAAATGGGAAGGCCTAAAACTCAATTTCACTTCGAGCTGGTTTAAAAAGAAGCAATTCTACATACATTGCAGCCACAAAAACATATATTTATAAGCCCAGACTTTTACTTTGTGGGTAGAAACTGCACAGCTGTATACATTTGATTTTTTGCATGCGTAAGAACTGAGTTTTACAGGCACAACTATTGTACTTTCTTCTCAACATTACCCAAACAGTTATGCTAATTCTTACATTATGTGGTTCATCTCTTCTCTTTGTGCTTTAAACCAGGTTGGGAAGGGGGAGAAAACCCTACATTTTGGCATGCAGGACAATCAAAAATCCAATCCAGAAAATGGAAAAGTCATTGGTGTGTCAGTGTTCCTGCAATATCCTCCAGCTTACATTTTTGCATTTTGAAAACCCAGCATGCAATTGTGTGTTAAGATTGGAAATTAAAGCTAATCTCCTCAGTTGTCTTATGAATGTTATACACCAAATCAAGCAATAGCATTTTGCTTTCTTGTCTTGCTACTTTAATGAATTCTTCCACAGTTCTTTTCCACCTAGCAGAGTCTGGGAAGCACACAGAGAATTAAACACACCTGTCTACAGAAATGGGAAAGAATTACACTGATCTTGGATCAATTACCATTTAGTGTAGTTCTAATTATTCACGTATTTTGGAAAGGTTGATGGGGATCTTGGTAATGTGGAACCTGCTAAAGCCTTTGGCCACACGACCCATATTTTGAACCAGATGTCTATGGTTTACTGACTTGTTTCCTTTCATCCCACTGCAGGCCAGTAGTAGGAGTTGGATTCTTTTCTTGGTTGATGAGTTTAAAACAACTGAAAACCTTCTTATGCTGTGTACATTTTGTAAACTACAAGCTTGGTCTGAAAACAACCATTTTAGAGTTTTAGGCAAGTAATTTTAAATAAATAATTTAAAATGTTATTCTGGAACAGAATTTTTTCATGCTTAGAAAAATGCAAGAGGCCTTCTTGGTAGTTACAAAAAGCGGAAAAAGAAATATGTATTTTTTAAAATTAACTCTTAGAAATAATCTAAAAGTTTAATAGTAGTCATGAAGAGTTCAACATAAATGACGTTTTGGTTTCTTTAACAGGGATTACATGAGTCCTTGGGACGGAAGTGTCATCAGATCAGCTGTAACTATAGCTTTACATTCTGTGTGTCTGTGCCTGTGCATAGCTTGATATTATCTAAGTATCGGTAACAGTGATACCTAAAGCTACTGTGGATAAACACAGGTTTCTGATGACAGCATCTCAAGTACAGGAGAAAAGCTCTTGTGCAGTTTATAATACCATCATATCCCTGAGGTGCTGACAGAGCTTCATTCACAGTTTTTCTGTGAGTTGTTTTTCTGTATTTCACGTATCACTTCTCTTTCTTGATGAAAATCACTGATATTACTTCGCTTTAAATAATGACATTAAGAATTTACATCATAATGACTTTTCATACCCTGGTTATTTTAAAAGAATCCAAAATCTCAATTTGACTTCTTAATGGCTGTAAAAGGTATGTTTTGGACAATTGAATTGTATTTTAAGAAATAATGTAATTAATAAAGAATAATTCTTTTTGACACATATATGTTAAAAATTGCTAAAGCTTGTTGTCTTTATTTTTTTTTATTTTCAGAATTATTTTTTATTTTATGTGGAGGTTTGTTTTATTTTACTAAGGCCTTGACTCCCCAGTTGTAACAGTTGTACTGCTTAATCTGTTGCAACCAAGTTGAATGAAACAGGTTCTCCAGTCATTAAATCATTATAATGAGAAAAAAAAAAGAAAAGAAAAAAAGAAACAAAAAGAAAAAAAAAGAAAAAACAAAGAAAAGGAGGTCCAGTCTGTCCCTGTTGTGGCAGGAAATGGGTAACTAGGTCACCCCTGACAGATGTTTGTATAGGCTGCTGTTAAAAACCACAAATGAAAGGGATTCCACAAGCTCATAAATCTATTCCATCTAATCTAGACTTTAGGTTGAAAGGATTTTTTGTTGTTGCTGTTGTTTCATTTTTTGTATCTAGACTACTCTTCTTTGAAGCAAATTAAGCAGTTAGTTACTTGTTATAATTCAGGTGTGTACAAAGATCTGTTGACCAAGACTTTCTGTATGCAACCTTTTATGCATTTTCCACCCAGGCTTCTTTTTCTGAGGAAGCGAAGCCTCATTTTTTCAATCTTTCCTTGTAAGTCATATTCTCAAAATATCATTCATGTTGATTTCATTTCAACTCCATCCAAATTGTTGAAATTGTTCTTGGAGTGCATTGCCCAAAATTGCACAGAATGCTCCAGCTGAGACCTCAGCGGCACTGAAGATTGCAAAATAATTATGTCCTGCATCTCCCACACTGCACACTTCCTAATACATCTTGGAACGTGAAATGCCTTTCTGCAACATCATCATATTGACTCATATTTAGTTTGAAATCCCCTTGAACCTTCCTATCCTTCTTTGCAATCCCGTTGCCTTGTTAAAGCATCAAGAGGTTATATTAATATACTCTGTTTTATTTTTGTCAATTTCAGGCTGTCTAGTATGAGCTTATTGCAGTTGTAGTTTCTCACATTATCTAAATATTTTGGATTCTGATCTGGTTACCTGTGTTTGCAGCCCCCTTCCAGACTTACTGCAAATTTTACAAGTTTACTCCCTTTTCAATTTTCCTAACTGTTCAATGAAAAATTGAGTAGAATAGTATGGATGAGAAGTGCCTGAAGGATGTGAAGACTGCCACCCTACTCTGTCAGAAAACTGTTAAATACTTTTTGGGAGAAATACTTCACTACCTGTGTGTCAACTGACTTTGTCTACACCATTTTTTGTATTGCAGGCAAAATTAGAGAGGACCCAACTAAAGGCTTTGTTAAAATACACATACCACATTTACTGCTTCCTTCTTATTCAGTAGGCCTGCTGCCCTTTCTAGGAAGGAAATTGGAGAGGTTTGACACAATAATGATCCTAAGATTACATTTTAAAGCCTTACTACCTAATTGTTTTTTATCATATTGTTCTCTTCATGCCTATACACTAACTGCCTAATAACCTATGACGGTATCTCTCAGAGATGCATGGTTATTTATGAGAGGCCAATGGCATTTTGTTTCCTAAGGCATTATTTTCATCATTTCTAGTCTTCTTGACCTCTCTTGCACTTCATGAATTCTCAAAAAACCCAAATCAAAACAAAAAGCTCCTCCAGAACACTCTCCCCCTGCTCCCATCCCAAAATTATCATACAGAGGTTATGTTATTTTATAAGTGCTCCAGGGTAATTTTTAGCACATTTTCCTATGGAAACACAGTTTATACGATCCCACATATGACCAGTCAGGCTACACCATGGCTTCTGAACTTGCTGCTTACTCTCCAACTGAACTGGATAGAGCAGCTGTGGTCTCAGAGATACCACATTTCTACAGATTTTGTGAAAATAAGCAGGTAAATAGAGAGCCTTCCATGGCAACAAGGAATTCAGTGTAAATGAAACCCTGATATCAGGCATTGGAAAACCCACAGAAGAATGTTATGAATATTCCAGACATAAATTTCAGTCATCCTTTTTGCTCTGGGCTAATGCAATCAGGAGACACAAGGCTACAGGGAGGCTGGCTTTATCCACTGCTTTCTGAACTACATGTTTAAATCAGCAGGATTGGAAACTGGCATGTCTTAATATTGCGTAACACATTCCTTCCCTTTTCTGGTCTGTATGTCTTAGACCTTTGTCAAAATTAATTGCTTTGCATGTCTGACACTAAGATCTTTTGTAGACATATTAGGCAAATAAGCATTGAATATTTCAGAATTCTTTGTATCACATTATTTGCTGTCTTTTACTTAGACACTGGATTTGAACTCTTCTCCCTTAAGTTTGTGTGTGCGTAACCTTCTATTGGCTTTTAAGTCCTTTCCTAGATAAACTCATATAGCCTCTTAGCCTTCATTGTTTGTTCCTTGTGTGAGTTTACTATTCTTTTAAACTCATTTTTTGTCATCAGTTCTTGTTTTCACTGTTATGGGTGATTCCTTCCTGTTTTTCAGTTAACCACATAGCTCCTGATGAAGCCTTGCTGCTCTTTCAGTGCTTACTTTACATCAGGGTAGTCTGTTGTTGTGCCTTTAATACACTTCTTTCACTAACTGTTGGCTCTCCTATGCTCCTATTTCCTTATGAATTTCTTCCAAAAGGTCTACCCACCCGTTCATTCCCTAAGCCAAGAAAAATCCACTTTTGGAAAGCCATACTCTTTCTGTCACTCTATGCTTTCTTTGGCATCATTAATTTTATTGTTTTATGATCAGTTTCATATTTGTATCTTCCACCTTTGTCTCACTAGGAAGCATTAACTGATGAGCTAAATATGCAAAGCAGCCTTTCCGCGCTTATCTCCTCAACTGTCTGAAATCTCAGTACCCTGAAAGGAAGGTTGTTCCAAATCTGCTGACTATGGGGAGGTTACTTTTTTTTCTGGAGGTGTGCTTGGACAGAACAAGGGATAGGACACTCAACTGAGTGGGTGTCAGAACAGTTGGAGCAAAGCAGCTCCCCTATTCCCAGCACAGGAGGCATTGCAGAATGATGCAGCAGACCAGCTCATCTGGAGCTGGAAGGGAACAGAGACAGAGAATCTGTAATTAGAATACTGTTATTTTGGTATCTAATATTTAATAATCTCTCAGGCTTACTGTTGGTGTTTTGTGGCCAAAATTTGAAGGCCTTAATTCAACAATTACAAAAAAAAACCCCAGACCAACAACCCTAAACTGATAAGACTTTTGCTTGAAAAAGGCACCAAGACACGTCCCATTGCTATTGGAAGCCACATACAGACATGGCTCTCTGCAAACACTGTCTGTCTCTAATGGCTTAAAATCAAAGGCAACAAAATAAGCTCCAGGCAAGACAGATACTTCAGGAAAGAAGATATAAGGTGTAAAGAGTGAGACAGAACTATGAAAGATGTGTGGAAAAGCATGAGCTTAAAAAAACATGGAGAGGAAGCCTGACAGATAAGAGGGGCCTGTTTACCTGAGAGCAGCATTGTAAAAGGAATAGTCTGAGTGTAGAAAAAAAATTGCAGGGAAGAGCAGACAAGCAGATTGCAAGGGACATGGGAAGAAAAGGAATATAATAAAATGAAAACAGACGGTTGGGGAGAAAGAAAGTGAATGCAGAATCCATCAAGATTTTTTAAAAACTATTATTTCTTCACCAGGGAATATTTTAAACCAAATTATTTTTTATTAAAATGACATAAACAAGAAGATTGTAAAACTGTCCTTGATTCTGATTGGAATGCAGCTAATAATCAAAGTAGCTAGAGCTGGAGTCAAAAGGAACATTTCTATGGCAAACCGCCCCCGCCCCCCCCCACATTCTGTTTAATTTTTGTGTTTGGTTTGACAGGAAGTTTTTTCCAGATTTCTGGAAGATTTGGAACAAAGATCATTATAGCAGAGGTGGATCACTGGATCTGACTAATGGTGATGATATTAAAGGTATAATAAATGCAGTTTAAGACAATTGCATAAATTGTAAGAATAGATCTGTGTTTACACAGTGTTTGTGTCTAGTTCTTAAATGTAGGCTTAATGTGATAACATTGTTTTCATTTTAGCTTCTCTGCATCTTGATAAGCTGGTAGGGAAGATATTTTTGCTAGTATATTATTTATGTATGTCTTTGTTACCTTGCAACTCAGAGTTGCCAGCAAGTGCCATATTAAAAAATTGTAAAGCATGTAGTGCTTAAGGATACAGCTCTAATTCAGTGAGCCTCAAAATTGATTTAATCGAGTTCAAAATAACTTTTTCCTATAAAAGTCTTATTGCACTAAACAAGTTTTAGAAAACTTTAAAATCAATGTTAGTACAATTGCAACATTCCTATTGCTCATAAATAGAAATGCTTTGTGAGAAACAGGTGCAGAAGCTGTTCCAATCTGAGATGGTGTTCTATCACAGCAATGCACTTGCTGTCACAGTCACATGGCATTTTACCTTGTAGTTGTGCCAAAACTACATTCTGAATCTTCTGACCTACAGAACACAGACTGGAAGATTCTAGTCATTATTCCAACCCAGACTGGCCAGGAGCATGTTGGTCTGATCCAGGGAGGGTCCATGCCTGTGCTCAGCTGTGTTAGGAGAAGGAAGGACACTGTTCAAGCTACAAACTTCCAGCATTCACCAAGACAGAAGACAATATTTTTTTCTGTTATGTTTTTGCAGCATATTACATAATATCTAACCTAGAAATGTGACAAATACATCATTTTGATGATGAAATAATTAAGGCATTTTCTCCACAAGCTGCTATACCAGTGGGTCTATTTTGTTGCAAGAATATTTTTCTACTATGCTAGTTAAATCAGATTGGCTGCTGGTTTTGGCATAGTTATAGAATGTGTGTAGGTCTTTCTATATATGGACTAGGTGAGTGCACGTGTATACATATTTTTACATATAATATTTATAAATATTGGCAAATATACAGTGAGGCATATTTATGAGTAATAGTTTATGCTTTAAGAAAATATTGCTACGGGTCTATTATCCAGTGCTAGGCTGACAAGGAACTAACACAGAGTTTGAAACCTCTGTTTCACTGGCATTACAAATAATTGAGGGGCTAAATCAAAGGATACTAAGTCTTGGTTGCTCTACTGTCTTGTGCCAAGTCCAAGAAGATGGAAGAAAGCTACATATAAAATAGATGCCAAAAGCATCAGAAATAAAGACCCTGATGATCTCTGACTCCTAGCATTTCCCTGATTTGTAGCTGACAGAAACTGATTTAAGTTTGGAAGCATATAGTTTAGCATATATAGTTTACTGCTTTCCAAGGATATTGTCATTTCTTGTTAACTCTTGACTTTCATTCCTAAAAGAACCAGCCTGCTAAATCAAGCTCCTCTTCTACCTCTACTTCTTCCAATCATGTTATGAATTGGAGGCCTTCCTTCTAATTACTGACATAATTTAAAAATGGTATTATTTGGAACCTATATGTAAACATATAGGTTCATAACTAATGGGTTCATAACTGATTATTCATATAATCAGTTACATGGCATGGTCAGTTGCTGTGCCTTGGCGTTGCAGTACCTGCTGTTTGCCTGAAAACTAAGCCAGCTAATAGCAAATTGACTTTGCTGGGAAAAAGAGAAGTAAGATACATGCAGTTATTAAGAACATGTATTATTTGATTTTATTCAATACAAATCTTCCATGAGGACACCAAAATGTATTTGGTGCCTTATGAACAATGAAGGTGAAGGTCTCAGAATAGGGAAGAACCTGTTGTATCTGTAACTTGTCCCACAGTCATAGCATATTCTTCCTTAGGAACATGTGGGATAAACTCTGGATTTTATGTGTAATGTTTGAAATTATGTCTTTTTGTTCTCTAAAGGATGTGTGTGGAAATTTTGTAATTGACATTTGACCTGAGCACACAGTAATCTTTATAGGTGCAATGTAGATGTCTCCAAAAACTCACTCCTGCTGTAATCTTCCTCATTGTCACTATTCAGACCATTCATTCTTTTCTTTAAGCACCTTCCTTTGCTATCTGCCAGTTAGCTTTTCTTACTTCCTGGAAATTGTGAACTTACTGTGATAAAAGTTTCTTGCATAGATAATTCCAGTGACAAAATTGGAAGCTCTTACAATTTTAATGCTTTTCAGGATTTTGTTACTTACCTTTTTTTAATCTTTGGAATAAGGAAAATTCCTTATGCTTTTCTGTTTTTCAACTGTCCTGAATTAGAGTTACTACTGCTATAAATGTTGCTAACTTTCATTTGACACATTCTTATGAGAAAAACGGCACACAGGACTTTCATTCTGCTGTTCTGAGCTGAATTTTGAGGTCCTCTTCCTTAGGAATTAGCAAAACTGAGTTTTCTGGAGCTTCACCTGGCATCAAGTTTTCCCATGTAGGTAGGTGACACCTTATTTGTTGTTATCCAGAGCAATCCCAATGAAAGGTGATTTCCCTGTATCTACTACCTCAAGTTATGCCTGATGTTGATAGTATGCAGTGTTCACATAAACCCTGATAGCAGACTATTCTGTTCCTAAAAACTAGAAGGCAAAGAAAAAGATTTAGTATATTTTAAAAATAGTAGTAATACTTACTACTATTTGAGGTGGATTTAATATTTAACATTTTGGGCAGGTGATGCTGATCCACTGCTCACCACTGTGAGAGAAAGGCCATCACTCTGGCCACTGGATCATAAAGTTTTATTTCAAAATAAAGACTGGGCATTCAAGGAAAGGCATTGTGTACATTTATGATGTTATTTGATAAGGGAAGTCTTTTGAAATTTGAAATTTCTGAAAGGTACTAATGAAGGTGTTCTCTCCTGCCATGGTACTATTAAATTGGTAACACTGAAGAAATGTGGCTTTACAAATTAATGAGTACATTAAAATCACTGTCAGCTCTAACTCAGTAAGAAAGTAGGTTTTCTGTAAACTAAAGAGGGGACTATACCCAGCTCCAGGTATTCTTGAAGTTAAATATGTTGTCTCATCTGGAGATGATCTATATAATTCACACTCTGCTTTCGATCTCTACATCAACTCATGAAACCAAGAGATACAGCTCTACTATGTCACAGCTCTACTATGTCGAGTCTTGGCAGACTCAAGCCACATTTTGCAGCAGGTACTGTGCTCTGCTGGGAAGTCCTGCAGTACATGCCCAGTTACTCCTGGTACCTCGATGAAGTGTTGTCTAACACATTATGAGATGGCAAAGATCTGATTATTTTTTGTAGTGGTAATGTTTGAAAATATAAATGACACTTCAGCATTTTTATAATATTTAAACTGCACGTCTGATAGAGGAAGTAATGAATGGGATCTTCTTCATGATGTCCTGTCCCTAATCAAAGGAAGTAATGCTTTATTTAAACAAGAAGTCTCAGCTCTGTAAGTTGAATGATTTGTAGGCAACATTTTATAAGCAAAACTGGCAGAAAGAATGCTTGCTTATGTATGGTTTTGTAAGGATAGCAGGGGTTTGTATTAAGTGGATGCAAAGGCTATAAACAAAGAGAATTTCTTTCACTTTTTCACTTACTGCTTTTTACTTGGCAGATTTTAAAAGCAGAATGTTGCAGCAGGATATATTCAGCAGGAAATGAGGTGCATGTTCATTTATGCTATCATATGGATTGTGGGATTATGAGTATGTTTTAGTTTTAACCTAGCAAGAATATTCTATACCAACTGCTAAGTATTAATATTGCAGACTGGACTAGCACTGTTTTGCTTCATTCCCAAGTACTGGAAATTTCCTGATGTAATTTGCTTATGTAAAGTCTGAGAAGTCTTTAGGATCAAGTCCTTAAAAGCAAGTCCTTGTTGAAATATCAGAGCACTTCTCTCAGAAAAAGAAAAAAAAAAGTATAGCTGTTACTAGATATATATCCTGGAACAGACTTGTTTAGCAAGTAAACATACTAATTTGTACTTCAAGTTAATACCAAATTGCAAGGAAACTTCCAGCTATGCTGTATACTTGTGGGAGGTGAAGATCTTAGATAATTTGACAGATGTCACTTTAAAAGGAAGAGACAGAATTAGTAGTATGTGTGTTGTGCAGAGAGCTGCAATCCAACATTAGTAATCTATTCCTGTCATTCTCAAATAGAGGGGAAAGTAGGTTAGTAGATGGCCAGGATGTCTCCACACAGCAACCACAAAACAAGTGCCATGCCTGAAGGATGAATATATTCTTCATATACACAAAATGCAATATATCTGCAACACGTGATTTTTTGTAAGTAATCAAACTCATTGTTATCCCTCTTATATATAAATATGTATAAAATATATTTACCAGTTGCACTGATAAATTAAAAGGCTTTGTTTCAGAAGTGACTTTCCATATATCTCACACTCTCAATTATGACTATGTTAATTTTAAGGAAGGACAAACTGAAAAAATCGGCTAAATTTGCATTTTAGTCTCTAAACTCAAGGCACAGAGGAAGGTTTTGAAATTTGCCAGGTCGGCGTTGGTGCCCAGCTGGGATCCCCAGCCTGCTGGTTGAAGCGGGTGAGGTGGTGGGCCTGGTACATGGCTCCTGCCCGACTTCCAGTTCTCCGACGGGCGCTCCGGCTCCTCAATGAGGCGGGTTGCGGCTGGCGGCCAAAGCCTTCTCCCTCGGGACATCAGCTTCTCCCGAGTACCCCCGAGTCTCTGCTGCCACACCGTCCTGTCCGGGAAAAGAAGAACACTGAGGCGCCCGAGAGCCCCCGGAGATGCCGCCTGAACAACGTTCACCTGGACCGCGCCGGGAAGAGCCCGCTCAGCCGCGCCGCTGCCG
>VYXD01005465.1:52063-149808 GCA_013397195.1 Hylia prasina
GCCGGGCCGCGGAGGGGGACCAGCCGTGCTCCCTCCGTGCCCGGGCCGTCCGCCTGCCGCAGCCGCTCGCGTCTCCTCGGGCGGCCGCTCGCCGTGTTCTCCACGAAATAGGCTCCCCTCCGCCAGCGGCTAAGTAGAAGTGCTGCGCCGGAGGATGCAGCCGCTGTTGCTGGAGGGAGTTGGGCACTTTTGGCATCATGGAGGTGGGAAGGAGAGGGGCCGACACCGGAGGTTCGTCCCCGTGGGGAAAGCGCCCTGGGGGGCGGCCGGTTTTGCGGCCAGAAGTGACAGGGCGCCTTGCGGCCGCCACGGAATGACTGCAACTTTCTCCTGTCCTCCATCACGCCTTCGATGATAATATTTTTCTCCTCCCTCCCCTGCTCCTCCCCTCTTGTGTTACACCGACAGCGACAGCAGGGTGTTGTGGGTGTTTGCAGGGAATATCTGTATGAAGGTTATGAGCAAACAAGTCCCTTCGCTGTTCCCTTTCGGGTATTGTCTGCTTTTCCTCCTTGTGTTGCGTTGCCACAAGATGTAGCAGTTATACAGCTAGTGAGTTGCTCGGCGCTTTTAGCTAAAATAACTACTTGCTGAACGTCAGTTAGTGGCGGAGGAGAACTTTTATCCACAGATACTTCCATACCGAGCAGTTGTATAATTTTAATTGATTTGCCCCAGTTTAATGAATACCATTTCTTGTAGCATCTGCAAAACGTCATCGCCCAAGCAGGAAACTTGCTAACTTAAAATAGAAATAGTTGCAAAGATGGGGTGTCTTTGGTTTTTTTACATCTTCCTGTAGTTGCTTGCTTGCTTTTTGGGTTTTCTTGGGGTTTTTTGGTTTTTGGTTTTTTTTTTTGGTTGATAAGCAATGTAGGGACTTGGTAACGGGGATTCGACGTCCTGAAAACGTATTATGCAGTCTGGTTTCTCCATTTTCCACACCAGTAGTTGTCAGACTTGTATCACTCTGTGTCACTTTTGCACACGCTCCTGCAGGTAGATTGACATGAAATGCTCTAGAAAATACCTGGGAAGGAATTATGGTATATGTTAAAGTGCTGAGTAAAGTGGCAGGCATTTTGTGCTCATCTTCTCTGGGAAGCCAGAGCTGTTAGAAAAACGACCACCAGCAGCCAAATTCTTAGTTTTCAGTTTATTGAGAGTAGATTTCTTCACTGCTGCAACTCTTGTTATGAATATGCATGCAGGTAATATGTATATGTAGCATATTTTTGGATGTATTTCAAATACCTGCCATACAAGCTTGAAACGATTATTGCAATATAAATTATGTATTTATTTATTTTATGGAGGCCCTTAAGTAGCTCTATTGAGACAAGAAAAATATTTTTTGTGAAACTCATTTTTAATATGATGATTATGCTATTTACATTTTTTTTCTTACAACTCACGCTGTTGGATTTTTCTGGGTGCTGTAATTTCCATCCTCTAATACAGATTATCGAGTTAAAAGTAATCAAAACCTTGGTGTTTACTTTGTACTGCAATGTGTTGTATTTGCTTGGTGTTTCTGGGTTGCATTTAAATTGTGAGTCCTCACCAGGTAGCTATCTTTGAAAAGGAGCACAAGCTGCCATGCTTGGGTTTATGTTTTGCATTCGTGCTTGTGGGATGTTATCAGCTCATCTTACTTTATGTATTTACATTTTACAAAGGAGTATCTTGACAGAAATCAATAGGCCCTGAAATATAAATACATTAGTATGTTTATAGACATTGGCTTATATATGTGAAAGATTGATGCCAGATCAAACTAATAAGCATGGAATATTTGCAGTGCAGTGTGTCCACAGGAGCCTGTGTTGTCATCAATTCTAAACTTGTGATACCTTGTGATGCTAATGGAGCTTGTGAGTTTTGGAGCAGTGCACGAGGCTGCCGGCCCGTACTGGATCACAGCTGCATGGCTGCTGGTGCCAGTTTTGAGTGGGTAATATTTACCCATACAGCGCATTTGGCACTTGTGCAGGGCTTCTTTCCCAGCCTGGCCTTCTTGTTTGTGGATTAAAATCCCTTTGGTTGGCTCCTGTGAGAGTTATGTCCCTGTTGCCTTTGGAAGTGCAGACCTTCACAGGGTGTACCACATGTGCTGTGGTTGATCTGACCTCACCTATGAAGGTCTGGTACCAGCTCACATCTCACATGGGCATTTGAAAATTCGGGTTTATTAAGAACAGAAGCCCTCAACACCTTGATTTAGGAAGTTCTGAAAGTATTTTTGGAATTTCTAGTAGGAAAAAAGTAAAAAATATGTGCTGACATATATAACGATTGCGCAAACACATTTTTTAAAAAATGACAATACCTTGTCAGTATCAAAAGAGACTACCTGGAAAATATGGGTGAAATTAGAGGAAATGATATTTTTAAAATATTATAATCTTTTAAAATGTGCTGCAACATTGCAACAACATTTTCCACTGGATGCCATCTTCTGTATCTTGATCTAGAGTGGCCTTATGGCTTTCCTGTATTGATTTGAATTTATGTTTTGAGGTTTTGAAATGAAACAATTGGGATGGACTTGAATGCAGTTGCAGCTATATGCTTCTACTGTATGAGAGCTATCTCTTGTTTGCATTAGTGTAGCTTGTAAATGTCTGTCGTTCTGTCAGTTGTTTTATATACCTATAATATATGTGTGGTATATGTGGTCACTTAAGAGCCCTGCAGTAGATGTTATCAGGAATTTAGGAGGACTGTTATGCGGTGTTATTTTGCATACTGTATTTGTGGTTGTGTGACTAAGTCTTGTGCCATAGCTCACATAATTGCAGTCACACAATTTCCTGTTGGAAGTTTCTTGATTTTTGTCTGCTTTATGTGTGTAACTAAAAATATTAAAGCACATACCTGCAAAGAGCTGTTTTGTAAATGGAGAATGTTCAGGCCAATGCTGACAAGGCAGAGTAAGAAGAGATTCCATAGATTGCCTTGGATTGGAAGGGACTGTAAAGATCATTTAGTTCCAACCCCCTGCCATGGGCAGGGGCACCTCCCACTAGACCAGGTTGCTCAAATCCCCATTCACCTTGGTCTTGAACACTTCCAGGGATGCAGCAGGCACAACTCCACAACTGCTGGAGGGTCAACCTGTTCCTGAGTCTCACCACCCCCAAAGTAAATAATTTATTCCTGATATCTAATCTAAATCTACTCTGTATCAGTTTAAAGCTGTTGTCCCTTGTCCTCTCCCTTCATGGTCTTGTAAAAAGTCTCTGTCCAGCTTTCTTATAGGCCTGCTTTAGGTACTGGAAGGTGCTGTATGGTCTCCCCAGAGCCTTCTCTTCCCCAGGCTGAACCACCCCAACTCTCTCAGCCTGTCTTCGTAGCAGCGATGCTCCAGCCCTCCGATCATCTTCATGGCCTTTGTCTGGGTTTTTCCAGCAGGTCCATGTCCTTCATTGCTCTCCAGGTGGGGTCTCAGCAGAGTGGAGGGGCAGAATCCCCTCCCTTCATGTTCGAGGCATGCTGCTTTTGGTGTAGCCCAGGACATGGTTGGCTCACTGGGCAGTGCTGCAGTATCTGGTAATTAAGCATAATGTTTTGTAAGTTATTTTTAATGTGTGCTGTTGGCTTTCAGTACTTTGCTAAAAGTAAAATAGAATGCCAAATAGAACTTTGAATTAATGCAGCAGGAATGCAAATTCAGTTTTCAAATTTGAGCCCAAATTAATATATGATGGCAAAATGGTAAACTTATGCTATGTATTTGGCAGTCTTTGAAGAAGTTATATTGTACAGGTAGCAAATTTTCTTGGTAACTTTTTTCTTAAAATTTGATAAATGTGTATTGTTTGTATTTATTGTTACCTAAAATGTGATGGTAGTTGTGTGAGCACAAAAGTACAGTTTATTTCCTCCTTAACTTTCCAGTCTAGAAAATGCTTCTATGTGCCAGGTTGTATCTGTATGCTACATACAGTATATTAGTCCATTAACATGAAAGCAACCTGAATCTCATTAAAACTTCCAGAGTTGTTGTTTTCTGTTTGTGTGTAGTGTAAAACCTCAGCTACTTTGTTTGTTTTAACAGGAAGTTCTCAGTAATTTTCTTGCCTTTTATCATTCAACTGTAGATCAAAAATTTTATGAATTTAGCCAGTTTATATGGTAGCAGAGAAGAACAGGAACACTTTTTGTATTTAAAAATTATGGCATATTTTTACTCAGAATGAGCACAGCAATCATAAAAGGTTATTTAGGCTGGCTGTAGCACGAGCAGGTGTTGTTTGAGATGAATGTTGTGCCAGTGATACACACTAATTCTAGCTTGTGTTATTAGTGCTGGTTTGGTTGAAGATGTGATTCTCGTGGTAAGCTGATGCTTATGCCAAATTCTTTGGAGATTTTGTAGCATGTCCAGATGAGAAATGGGAGAGGAAACCTTTTTTAATAAAGATCCTTGTTTGAATCTGGTTTTCTAAAAGACAAGTGCTGTAGTAAATATACTAAATTGGTCAACTTGGCCAACTGTTTTGTTTTAATTCTGTGTCATTCTGCCTGGAATGGAATTTTCCATTAACCTATTCCATTTTAAGTGGAGAGGGAATCAATATAGGGATAGGATATTTTTATTTATCATCTCCATTCAAATAAAAAACTTCTTATTTCTCTCATTCTTTTTTTCCCCTCTATGGTTTTTTTCTTGTTTGCTTTTTCTTTCAAGTAATTTTTTTCTCCACCAAGCTGAAGTAAACTTGCTTATTAGTAGTAACTGTAGTCTGCAGTTAGTATTGACATTTCTTTGGATTTTCTTAGAGGCTGATAATCCTAGATGATTGCAAAATACTGTTGTGACTGCTGGGAAACACTGCCATATATAGTGCATCACAATCAAAGTTCTATAGAGTTTTGCTACCTTAAGAATTGAGATTATGGAAATATGACAGGTTTAAATAATCCTTTATGCTTTTTGTGTTCTTGGTATAGGGTTGTGTTTTGAAGTAGTACTTACTCTCAATCCATTTACTCCCATACTAATTTTTTTGCTTCCATGCTGAGCTTTTTTACACGAGAAAAAATGTTGAAGTTAGTAAATTGTTTTTATGCAGTAGAGTAGTTCCTGAACTGTAGCTAAAAACCATAAAAGCACACAAGTGGGAGGAAGAAAAGCTTTATGAAGTTCTTTCTGTTTGGCTTGGTGTGTTTCAGTTATAAAAGAGGAAAAGGGAAATTAGGGTTGCCAAATTGCTCGGAGTGGATATGAAGGTGGGTAGAGGAAGAAGAGTGGTCAGGATTTCTGTTGAGAATGCCAGTACTTCAGTTGTGATCGTTGGAGAGCAGTTAAACAGAAGCTGGCCACCATAATATAACCCAGTTTTTCAGGTGTTGCATGTGGAAAACTTCTAATAGTTGCTGGAAATACCAAGGAACAAGTACTGCACTTCATGCTCAGTACTTATGGACAAAGTTCGCTAGGAGTAGGGGAGCGTTAATGAGCATCAGAAGGTATTTTGGATCCTACATTTCCCATCATCTTGACTCCATCCTTATTGAGATGCTTTGCTTGGGTAGGAAGTAAGAGTCTACTTCCTTCCCAAGCACCCTCTCTCTGGAGGTCTTACTCTTTTCTTTCATTCCTGACCAGAGCGCTGGGATATACCAGCAGAAAAATCTTGGCACCTAGGCTTTCCCTGGGGAGGATGTGGTAGGTGCAGGAACATGACTGTGTGTAAGCTTTAATCTACCTCCAGCTTAGTCCTGGAAGAAGGGAGCAGAAGGTCTTAAGTGAACCTGGACATGCTGAAGATGCTGGGGGAAGAGTGGGACTGTGCAGCCCTTTGGGCTGGGTCCGGGCTGGAGGGATTGACTGAAATCAGAGTGACTATATTATTAATTTTAATCATGACTTAAATCAGTGAGCAGGAAACCCTGATTAAATAATTGTTTTTAATTTTATTTTGCATTTGTGCTTAATTATTTTTCCTAAAGAAAAGTTGATTCTAATTGGTCTAATTTGATCATACCTCTTGCTAGGAAGGAGGGGACACAGCTATATGCATTTATTTAAGGCGTTATGCAGCTTAGATTCTTAATGTTTGAGGAACATAATTCCCCATGCTTTAGACAGCTTTCAGCTAACTTTGTTAGTTAAATAAAATGAATTCTAATTGTGCTATGTACATAATAAGAAACAAATATATCCAAATGTGCTTTGCTTTTAAACCAGATAAAGGAGAATTGTCTGTAGTTTGTAAAACGAGTCAATTACTTCTGGTCACCATGCCTTGCATAATTTGGAGTTAATAGATCAAATCCAGTCATCAGTCCTTCATGTTGTTCATTTGGAAGAGAAAGCCAGGCTTTCCTGCTTTCCAAGTTGTTGGTTGCTCTTTAGCAGTTCTGAGTAAACCAACTACTGAAGTGGTTGAACAAATGAAAATGGCTGAAGCAGTTGCTGGTGAAAGCTGATCAAGTACTTCAAAACTCCAATTCAGGCAGCTCACCCACAGCTTTCGGTGATGTGATGGTCTGTCTGCCAACAGAGCATTAAAGTTTATAATGTTTAGATGTATTTTGCTCTTTTATGAATTTAATAGATCATAAACTTTAAACCTCACCATAGATTCTTATTGCTCCAAGCTTCGATTAAACATTTGGTGCTGAAGCGTATTTTTAAAATACACAAATAAGAAAAATTGCCTCCCTTGTGTTCAGTAACTTTATTTGGAAAGGGTTTGAAACTGACAACTGTCCTCCAAGGATTTAGAGGGACAGCTAGTGATTGTTGAGTGACTACACAACTGTGACAGGAACCTGGTCACTTTGGAGGGGGAAAGTTAATTTACTGGAGCTTTTCTGTGAAACTGGGTGTCACAGAGAAGGTTGGTATTCCCTAGGACCACCTCTGCTTGCTGAGAGGTGGCAGCAGGAGCATTAAGCAATGTATCCTCATCATATCTGCAGTTTCATGTGGGTGGAAACTTAAGGCTGCAGTGCTTTCTTTATAATGTCCTTAAGAACAAAGCACTCTGAACTTTGTATTTTAAGAGATGGGGAGATGCTGGTAAGAAACTCCAGAGTGCCTTTTACAGGAAATGAAGTCTGACCAATAGTTATTTGGAGGATTGAGGAGTACTAGATTCCATTTCTGTGGCCTTCTAATAGATGTATAGCTATAAGAGAAAAATAACAATTTTTTGAGGAATAAAGGAAATCCTGATGCTTTTAGAAAAATCTGTTGTATGATGTCACACACCCCCAGCCTTTTAGCTATTGAATTTTGTAACTACCTTGAACTGAAAGCATGTAGATACTTCAAGCACTGTCTTGCATCTGTAACTTTTGGTGGATTGCATTTTTTTTAAAATAAGTAAACAAACTTCTGAACTATATGCTGAAGGGCAAGAAATTGGAAAATAATCTCACAAATAGATATCCGAGTTTCATCAGTCCTGCAAGTCTGAAACTGTATAATTTAGGTCCTGGTCTTCCCACTGTGGGACTGTGATGCCTGTGGGATCATGTAGATTGAACAGCAGAGGTGTTTTCCCTTTTCTGTTCTCCACCCTGGAACTCTTTGGCCTCTTGGTTCTATGGAGACAAACTCAGATGATCCTACAAGTTGGATTTGTAGTACTTCCGTTTTTTACTCCTGTGGCTTAGGCTAATCCAACCTATACACTGCATAGCTGTATTTGGTAAATATTGGGGGTTTTTCTAGTTAATGCTATGTTCTCATAGGTTCCACAGTTTTGTCCTAAATTTTGCAACAGTACTTTAGCCAATTTTAGTGTGAGTCCTAATATCCTCTTGCTAACTACTTTGCCTCTCAAGGATGTTATAGCCTTTGTTATTTCTTAGATTATTCTTAGTAAAAGTGATGAGCAAAGTAATGTCCTTTAAGAAGTTGATACTTTCATTGAAAATAAAACCCACACATTATTAATAATAATCACTTTAACATCTGTAGAATATTCAAGACTGGTGGTAGTCTAGAGAGTGTGATTATCTTTGTAAAGTAAGTTTTTATTTAAACTGTGATAGCAGTGATTATAAAGAGTAGGTTTATTGGTATTATTAGAGTTTTTCTTGGTTTTTTTCAGGGTTTTTTTAGCAATTCAGTTATTTCTTGAGCTGGTGACTGTTTGGAAGTGGTTATTGTGTCTTTGATACATGTTTTAGAAACTTCTTGGCTGTTAAATTAATGTCATGGTTTAGTTTCAGTACTTTTAGTCACAGTACTAAGGTTTGGTAAGAGGCTCTCTTGTAAGCTCTCCACAAGTTTTACTGCTGAATAAAGTGAAGTAATTCTTATAGTACTTGTGTTCTTAGTCTTATGAAGGGTCATTGTGAGGAGTGGGATTTTAATGTTTTAAAGTTACAAGTAGGATTCAAATAGAAGTAATTCCTGAAGATGCAGGTTTCAAATTTTTAAATGAGATTAAAAAAGCACTTTCTGCTGTGCATGTTATCGCCTCAGTACGTGGTCGCTTTTTGGAAGTTCATTGCTTATTTAATTTACTTATACAATCAGATTGCATATTGCCTCTGATTAAATTGTATTATTAAGTGATTGTGATACAACTAATGCTTAAGAGGAATTACACCAGTATTCAAACTGAAAAGCAAATGTCATGTTGGTCTTCCTTGTTAGGTGGTACTTTGTATTCTGCATCCATACCTGATTTTTTTTTAGTTGCTTGCTTGATACATGCTACCATACCCAGAACATGCAAGTAGTTACTATTAAGGAAGCAGCAGTTAGATGTATATTAGCTGATACATTAGTACTATGTTTCTTGTATTTTCTCTCTATTTTTTATACTTGCAAGGTGTAACATAATTTGGGTACGAAATAGTGAAGCTATGACAATGAAATAATCTCCAGTAGATTACCCTAATAGTGATGGGCTTTGGGGTTTTTCCCCCCCATGTTGTGTGATTGCTGGTTGACCTGATTTGTTCTCTTGGCAAAATCACAACGTGCTGTTCTCTGAGCCTTTCACTTGTTTTTTTTCTTCCAGAGAAGTGCAAACAACAGGCACCAGTCTCTGCCAGCGTCTGACACCACCTTCCTGCTGTTTCCCTTAAATCTTTCTCTTCAAGTTCATTTGAACCAAAAAAAAGAAAAAGGAAATTTTTACTGCTGTTTTTACTTTCTTGTGTGTGTTCTCTTGGCTTTGAAATCCCATCTTTCTAAGGGAAGCAAGCAATGAGGCAGCAATACCAGTGACTGTCAGAAGTTGCAGAATTTGGGAGTGTGCCGCCATCCCTGCTGTCCCTGGGTGGGATGTGTGCTCTCTCCTACACCACCAGGTCACTCAGCCTGCCTTCTCCCACTGCCAGTTTCCCTTCCTGGTGCTGGGCTGCAAGGATGACCCCCAGTACCATCCTGCTTCTCTAAGCAGTGGTCCTCCTGCTCAGTTCTCATTTGTGCATGCTGTTGATGGTGCTGGGAGTCTTTAGATACAGGGAGTGGGTGCAGTAGGAGCAGGAACCTTCTGGGTGTTGGACCTCCCACACTCAGCTGGAGGTGTGCTCAGTGGCAGGGTGGTGCAGGGATCTTCCCAGGAGTCTCCACCTGTGTCCCACAGCACATCACCATGCAGGAGCTCTCCTGCTGTAGTGCTGGCAGCAAGGGTGAGTGCTTCATGCATTTAGGATTTTGCAGTCACAGGCACCTGTGTTTAGAAGGACTTCAGAGGAATGCTTGTTTATCTGAAGTCTCAAAGTTCTCATGGACCACCAGTTATCACTTTAGAAAAGGTGAAATCCAGTTTTAAGGTTGTTGTGGGTAATAGTTCAAATGAGAGATTTTTGGGAAATAACAGATGTTGTTAGTGTTTGTTCAGTCTTTAATGAAATTACTCATGCTTTTTTAGGTTTAAGTTAAGACAGGTTGTTACAAATGCTTTTTCTTTACATACATTGGGTCATGGAATTTATTTGGTTTGTTGTATCAATGATCCAAAGATAGAGAGCGGAAGAGCTTCTTTCTGAAAAATAAGCCATTTTTAGTGGAGTTTTCTTATTTGGTAAATAATCTTCTTAACACGTAGTACTCACAGAACGGTATTTTGTTGTGTGAAAACAGTAGATGAACGCAGTGAATCAGTGTTTCAGGTAAATACCAAAACAGGTAGCATGACTATTAGGGATGGAAAGGGTTTCATCAGAGACTGGACTGATTTTATTTTAACAGTTAGACCCAAACCTGCCTGGTGTTCTCATTTATTTCTGTTACTATTTGCTACCTTGTATTTTGAAGTTTTCCAGTGGTTAGACTTTATCACCTGTTGGTGTTGACTGTGGCAGTGCAGGAGCTGCCAGCTCTGGGGCCTGTGGTGTGTGTTGGCCCTGCCGGCCGTGGTGGCTCCCGCTGGGCACAGGCAGGGCAAGGAGGGCAGCTTCCAGCTCAGCCTGTTTGTTCTTCAGAGAACTGCTGTTGGTGAGACTGTCTCCTTACTGATGGGGTTTTATCCAGTTACTCTGAATAGTGCCTAAGGTTTTGTCACAGAGACAGCTCGCTAAAGCAGCAGTCTGGGGTGGGGAGTGTGATCCCTGTGGAGGATACCTCCAGGCACCTGGAGACTTGTCAGGACCTTGGCCTTGTCTAACTGTAAGGCAGTGGTCTTATTTGGACTGTTTTCTTACTTATGGAGGTAGAGCCTGGTCTGCTTCTGGGTCCTCTCAAGTTCCTCATATGTTTGGTGATAGATGTATTCAGTTTTAAAGCATTTTCCATGTGGTTAGCTGGTGCTTAGTTACCCCAAAGTGGATCAGTCGTTAAATGTGCACCAGATAAAAGACATCCCAGTTTGTCACATATTGGTAGAAGGTGTGCTGCTGCCTCCCAGTAGCGTGGTCTGTTCTGTCTCTGTTGAGTTGGCTGCAGGAAGTAAGCTCCACAAAGGCCACTTTAACTATCCAAGGGATTTCATGGTACTCCTCTGCCTCTGGTGTGAGCTATTTTAAGGAGAAATCCTGATTTATCTCCTGTGAGATGGGGAGGAGAGGTTGGATCACTCTTTTTTTTTTGCTGGAATTGTGCCTACAGTGGGTCACAGAAGGCAGTGTAACATCCTCATCCCTTAAGAATAAAAGGGCAGTAGTACTGTGAGTGTTCAGGTGCTTCTACGTGGTGGATGGATGTTAATCACAGATGAGTATTTTTACTGGTGTCTTGAAGTATGTTTTGAACATATACCTGAAATATTATTTTGTTTCTCAATTTGTGATATCAAAGACTTATAACTCTGCTCTTTCCTAATTTCTGGTTGCCCCTAGGGCTTTAACTGCTTTTACGTTTTGAAGTTTTATTCGTGTGATTGCAGACTGTGTTCCACGAGGTTTGCTTAGCCAGCAAGATAGGCAGTTCTTAGGAAGGGACTGTGTTGAAAGAAATGAAAATCCCTTCTGTTTTTTTTCTTCTAAAACTTGAATGAAAGTGATAGTATAGCAGAAAAGAAAGCTGGTTTAAAATTAGGCAATGAGCTTTGGATAGGAGAAATGGCTGTAATGCAAATTTCTTTAATGATAATGCTGAGTAGAACTAAAACTGAATTTTTGACAGATGATTGCATAGGATGTTTCTTTGTGTGTGAACTGAGTGGGTTTTAAATTTTTAAAAATGTTCAGTACTCAAAGTTGCAACTGAATTCAGTGTATAGTGTTGGTATCAACAGGCTTTGTAGCTGTGCTGTAAGGAGTAAAAAGCTTGAAATATTTTACACCCCCCCATAGCCTTAAACTTGATTTTTTTTCTCATTCATGTGTCATTTCATGTAAGTCTTTTTTTTTTTTTTCCCCTCTATCTGTAGAATGGGAACAATGCTGGAAGGTCCCAGAAGAATGTAGGTGTAGTCATTAACATGTCAGTTCCATGTGTGTGTAATTTGTTTAGCCATGTTCTGAGAGTCTCCTCGCTACGAAGGACTCTGAGGAAATTAGTTTCTTCCCATGTTCAGTGAAACTTGTTTAAGATGTAAATTAAACAAACAAAACCACCAAAAACACAACCAAGGTTTGGTTCCAACCTGAAGGAGCAGTAGCTAGTTGGCAGCTTCTCTGAGCACTATGTAGACAGGGTGCCTCCAAGAGAAACCAGTGATCCATCTCACAGGCAGCATGTCCTGCTCAGCACAGGGGCAGGATCCCTCTTGCACAAGCTGTCTGGTGGTGTGGTGGTCAATCTTGTGCTTCTGCAGTCTAAGGATCTTAATATATGTCATTTTTGTTTCAGTTTTTTGTGGTTTCTATGCTGTGTTGGCCATACAGGTATTCTGAAAAAGGAGGCTGATGTTCTGGTTGATCACAATGTAATAAGTGAAGTAGATGAATATGTTTGGAAATACCTAGGATATGCTTTTTTTAAAGTTTCTTATTTGTAACATGTTCCTTGCCATGGAACAGCGAAAACAATACAGATTAAGAGTTAGGTACTGTGGTCTGCAGTTTGTCCTGTGTGCTCCTGGGAACAGAGCACTTACCTCGAGGGTCGGTGGGCTGTCTGTACTTGGGAGATTTTGAAGATCATGCGGGTAGAAATGGCTGTAGGAGCTACAGAAGTAAGAAGATTAGGAAGTTCAGGGAATTAACAGCTGAAATAACACTTCTCTTGACACAAATGCAGGTTTTAGATACTAAATGACTGGTGTTGTAACTCAGAAAAATAAATTTATTCTATGAAATTGTTGGGGGGTTTTGGCCTGCCTCTCTACCTTATTGTAACTTCAAAAAAATTTATTTGGGGAAAAGCTGCAACATCTTGTATTTCTTGCCTCATAGTTTACTTTTTCTGAGGAGGGTGAGAACCAAAAGCCCTATGGGAAGAGACGTTGCTTGCTCTGTTCCTGCTCAATAGGTGACCTCTGCTTTTAACTTCCTTTCCACTCCTTCAGATAGCAGAAGCTACTGTTTATTTTTGATATGTGCAAAAGGCCTGTGCCATTTTAAATCCTTACAGAACAGCCATTTCGTGGACTCGAGTGTTTAGAGCTCTCGGTTTGCTTCCTTGTAACTGAATGCTGCAAATAAAATTTGCTATACTTTCTGCTATTTCTCTAGGTAGATGTTTCTTCTTCAGGACTGCTCCTGGGTTTTAGTCCTTTTCAGCATAGAAATAAATGGAGGGGTGGAATGTAGTGAGCCTTTTGTTCAGAGTGGGATGCATTTGAGAGTATCACAAAACTGGTGTTATCTTGTGACCTGTTAGTCTGCATCACCAACAAGTGACCCATGAACTTGCAGTGTGCTTCTCCCTGCTTGCTGCCTCTTCCCCAAGGGGACAGGGAGCGTCTGGTTTTGCAGCAAATGAAGCTGAAATGGGCAAATTCTGCTGCTCTCTTTCTGTTTACATACCTTTTACAGAGTTGCCTGGAAGCAAGAGTAATTGCTGCACATTTCTCTACATAGATGAAGAGGGAGATGTAGAGATAGGGAGGCAGCACGTCACCTGCACATGTGCAGGCCAGGCTGTTAGTTTTTATCTCTCTAGACATAATGTTGTGTTCGAGGCAGATGTTTGCTACGTAGACAGGCAGTCTTTTAGTGTTCTGCCACAGATGTCTTGCATAACTTTGGCCAAGACAATAGGTACTTTCTGTAAAATATAAATAGGTTTTTCTTACCTTGTAGAGGGATTGTAAACATAAACTTGTCTGTGAGTTGTGTATCTGTTTATTGTGGTGGGAGTAGTACAGCATAATACATCAGCATTGATACTGCTCTATAGGACACTAGCAAGGACTTGTTTTACTTTTGATTGACAAAGGCAACCCAAAGGGGTGCCATCATATTTTCTTTTAACTTTTCTTCTGACTTCATAGCATACAGTCATAAAGCAATGTATTTAGTGGCATTTTATCTTAACCAGAACATTGATTTTAACTCTGGATAAAGAAAAGTTACTGCTTTTGACCTTATAACTGTAGTAAATCTTCCCTTCCAGGAAAAAGCTGCATGGAACCTAGACAGGATTAAGACTTTTTGGGAGATTTTAGAGAGGTTAGGATCACATTTATGCGTGCACAGACTATAGTGGTCAGAGATGACATGAGATGGATGTGTTAGCTGGCTATCCAGTTGCTGCCAAAACTGCCAGTTGTCTGGAACAAAACTTTATTAAAAGCACTTTAAAAGAGAGCTTTGTATCTCTGATTATTCTGTCACTGTAGCAGATGTTCAAATCAGATGCTGTCATTAAAAATGAATTTTCCTGAAGATGCATTTGTTTTTCAGTATCTATATATTTGTTCTAAATGGACTAAATGCTTAGAGCAATACTTTAGACAGTGAGAGTTAACTAGTCAATAAACTTGGTCTCTGGTATCACTGTCTTTAGCAATGAAGAGTGCAAAATGGTCAGTGAGGACTGTGTTAACAAACCTGTTTCCTTCTGTTTCTTTGTAACATTCAGGCTCTGGCAGCTTGCTATTAAGCGGTGGAAAATTGTTGAAAAATTGTTGAAAAATACCAAAATCCTTCTGCCAAATCAGAACTTGCTCTTGGTAGTTCAGAATAGTATAGAGAACAGTTACAAGTGAAGAATCCAGACCTTTTAAAAAAGCAAGTAAATGTGACACTTGGGATGATACAGCATCAAATTTCAAAGAAATGGATACCATTCCTTGTTATGAATATGTTCAGGATAGCACCTGTGTAGTTCTATATGTTCAGAGTGTTTACTTGTCAGGCTTTTTCTGCATGTGGCATTGTAGCCAACAACTTGAAATACCTGGTTTTAGTAATTTTTTTATAATTTAAACTCTCAATTGTATGAGTTCAGAATAAGCTTTATAAATTAGGGCATTTCCAGAAGGCATATTATTCTCTGTTGCTACTTTCCTGTGGTGTATTTTTTGTAGTGGCTTTTCTGTTTTATTGATATAGGAGGACTTTCATGATGGGAAAGGTACTGCAGACTGGGATTTTGACATAGGAAGTGCACTCTGATCTTGCCTTATTCAATACTGTTCATAAGAGCCTAGAAGGGATTACTGGACATGGAGAGCAATTTTGGATGTGGAGAACTATTCTTCCAAGTGGACCGTTCTGCAGTGGGGCACAGCATGTGTTTCTCTTACAGTGCCTGTGAACTGATTTATTGATTCAGTAAAGGTGTACAAAGGAGCAGAGAGAATACAGTGATCCCAGTGGCAATTCCAGATAAACAGCTTTCATTCTCTTAGCAATGCAAAAATGTAGAATCATCAAGGTTGGAAGAGACCTTCAAGATCATCCAGTCCAAACATTAGCCTAGCACTGTCATTGAAACCATTATGTATCACTCAGATCCAGACACCTCTTAAACATCTCCAGGGCTGGTGAATCCACTACCTCCCTGGGCAAGTTATTCCAGTGCCTGACCACCCTAAAAGTGGAAAAAATAAATTCTAATATTTGATCTGAGTTTCCCCTGTATCAGCTTAAGGCCATTTTTGGGGTCTTCTCACTGAAGGCCTCATAGAAGAGACCAGTGCCCACCTCAACACAGCCTTCCTCGAGGGAGTTGTAGAGAGCAGTGAGGTCCATCCTGAGCCTTCTCGAGACTAAACCACTCCCTCAGCCATTCCTCATAAGACAGATTTTCTAGACCTTTCACAAGCCTTGTTGCTCTTCACTTGACACGCTCCAGCACCTGAATGTGCTTTTTAAGTGAGAAGCCCAGAACTGAGCACAGTATTCAAGGTGTGGCCTCACCAATGCTGAGTACAAGGAGAAATACACTGCATGTTCTTTCAATTGTTGTTTGTCCCTTCATTCATCACATTAAGCATTATTCAACAGACTCAGGAAGGACCTTGTCGTGGTTCTGTTGCTCATAGCAGTATTTGCTATGCTAACGCTTCCTGTACACGATGCACATGGAGTTATATTGAAAGTCTGGGAAATGGATAGCTACCATGTTGAATGTTCTGTGTTATATCTTATCTTCTCTTTATTAATTATTTCATGCTTGCTAACTCCTGTCACTAATACAAAAAATCCCCACACTGCAAAAATGATGGCATAATAATTTTTGGGGCAAGATGAGAAAAGTTTGGTTGGTGAAGAATTACTTCAAAAAAAGCTGCCAGAAAGAAAGATGCCTAAAAACTGACCTATTTTATGGTTTTACATGGCAAATGAAACCAAATGTTGATTCATTTTCTGAATAATGAATAAAATTGAAATGAGAAACAGCATGCCATTGTTTCAATGAGTATTGTGAAAAAAGTAGCTTTCAGACCATCAGCATCATTAATTTAGACTTCAGTCTTGAAAGATGTCATAGACATACAGGTTTTACCATTTTTTATGCTTGGATGTAATTTTTAAAGATGCTCAGTCAATTGTGACCTTTTTTTGCCTTTTCAGGTTTTTCTTTTACATTACTGTTTGTCTTTCATGGGTACTGCAGTGCACCTCAAACAGCTTGCATTTCCACCTGTGCAGTTGTTGTCCATGCAATTGAAGGAAAGTTAATTTCTTGTATGCAATACAGAGGGCAAATACTGTCACTCAGAAATTTCTGAGAATTCTCTGTTGGTTCAGGAGGCCCAAGCATTACTCTTGAGCCAGGTGTGTCTTTCAGGCAATTCAGTTGTACTTCCAGGGGGTAGGATTGGTAGAGGGACTAGTCAGAAATGAGGCATTGCCTAGGACAGGGTTGCCTGTCTGGTTTGGCCCCAGTTACAATAGATAGACCCTGGGGATCTATTGTCCTCTCTGTTGTATGGATCACTTGCTCCCTGAGCTCTGAATGAGCTGCCATCCTTGTGGCACATACCCACTGGCATGCTGTTGGTCTGTGGCCAAAGTAAAGCATCGGTAGGCAACTTGTAAATTCATCTCTGCCTCTGCTGCCTACAGCCATGTGATGAGACACATAATCCTCAAGAGATCCCTAGAATACAGCGCCGAGCTGAAGGCAGGGAGAATTAAACGTTCTTAAATTGTTACCCACAAATGTCTCCTAGCTGGTCTGGAGTTGGCCCAAGTGCTTTATTCATAAGTCTTTCTTCAAGGTGTTGGCAGGGGTTCCCTCAGGAACGTGTTCCTCCATAATTCTCTTCTCTTTTCCTGCTTGTTGGCCACAAAATCGAAATCCAGAAACTGGCAGCACAGACATGAAGTCTAAAGATCATTACAATTTTTTTTAACGTTGAAGAATTGATTTCTGCTGTAGAATGATTTGCAGAAAATGACTTATCTATCCAGCAGCCAAAGTTTTCTTTATTTTAGATCAAATTTCTGGACTGTTGAACTGTTGGGAAAAGTGAAATAAACAACATTCAAGAGCTACAGTATTTTTAAAAAGATTTCCAAAACGAAATAGACTGCTGCATCTTGGGGAGACAAGGGACATTTTCCTGTTCTTTGGGCATCAGAAGAATTAATTTTGATTAACCCAGCTATCTATCCAAAATGCATTTCCTTGTCAACTTTTTAGTCCATGGGAAATTGGTTGGAAGTTAGTGTGTTTGGTGGTATTTTTTCTTCACATCAGAAAAACCTTTAATTCTCTGCTTAGTATTTTAATACATTTCCATACAGCAATTATAAAACTGTAATCAGCATATATAAATTTATAATTTTTGTCAAAAACTGCTGTATTTTTATGCTCATAGGAAAGATTCTTATACTTTTAGATTTCCCACAGTTGTGCTTTTTTAGGCCAAAATTTGGCAGTTAGATTATTTTCCTCCCACAGGTTTTATGTAGACCAAAGTCTGATCTGTCTGCTAATTATCTGTCTTTTAGCCCTCAGTCCCCTTTAGATTAATAAGAAAAGTTCACCTAGGCACCTTAGCAGTGGCAGGGGGGTGTCTGCTGTGTTATGTGCTTCAGTGTACCCAGGTGCTGAGAAATATTGCATTTTCACTATGCTTTAAAATGACTCTTGATTAATTAAACAGATTCTGTTTTTTCTTTACCCTGGGCTCAGATATGTCTCTCTGTCATTAGGATTTTCTTACCTTTTATGATCTTTTCAAAAGGCTAGTTTCACTTGAACATCAGGATATGTTTTTATCCTCTCCTGTTTCGTCTGCTGCCACTGTTAGCTTCAGCTAAGATTTTCAACTTGAATGTAGTACCCTGAACTTTTTCCTGTTACCTGTTGTTTGGAGGTTATGGTAGCTACATAGTCTTCTGTAAAAGAAATTAATCCTGTTCCTTCGGAAGTCAGTGATTTTCAGCATTTCTAAACTCCCAGGTTAAACTTTATCATGAGCAATCTGTAGCTGTTAAGTATTTTGGAAGAGCTGTAACCCTGGGGCATTGGTAAGTAGTGTCCTCTAGGCTTTGGATTGTCTGGACATAAATATAGTTCTGGGATTTTATTTTATTTACTTTGCTTTAAATCTCAGAGACTGTCTCTTTCTCTGCCCTGCTGACTGCTGATTTCGATTGCGTGGGACCTTCTTGACTTCAGGATTGTGATTCACATTGGATAGTGATGTACTTCAAAGCCTTCTGCTAAGAATGGGCTGTATTTTTGCTGTTACCTTGAAATTGACCTCTTCTCAAATTAAAACTGCTTGGCTTTGTGCCATTATACTAGCATCTCAACTTGATTTCTTAGCACATTAGTCATTTTCAAGGCTGTTTCCTTGTTCTTCCTAGTTCTTTTCTCTGTGATTCCCAAAACGCACTGTCAAAGAGAGACTATTCAAGACATAGTTTTGCAACACAAGTCAACATTGTGACTTTCTGTTTTTTTGTGTAATTAATTTCTCAACCTCACTGCCCAAATGTTCTGTTTTAAATTGAACAGATGTCATTTTCCAACTTACAAATCAAGATTTCCATTCATTCCATACAGTTTGATGTTAGTTGGTTTGCCTTGCCTTTTCACTTGGCCAAATTCGTATGTTAGTGCTCCCTCTCTTCCTTGACTGACAGCTTATTCTGGGTCACTTTATTCTCCCTTGGCTTTTATAGGGCACTGAAAGTATAATCTGGAAGAGACGTGGATCAGTGTTTACCTAACTAAATAATAGTTTATTACCAAACAGTTTGTTTTCTTGGAGGCAGAAATATTAGCTTCATTAGCTTACTTTCCTGGAAATGAAAATGTCCTTTCTGGTTGGTTCTGCAGTGAGGAAAGCCCAGACTTTCAGAAAGATATGGAAGAAGAATGAAGCTGAGTGCATAGTTTGAGTGGTTTGGTTTAGGGTTTTGTCTGGGTTATTTTTTTTCCCTAAATGAAACAAGAAGAGCTCAATTAAAAGTAAATACATGTGGATGCAGATATGTATCTTCACGTTGGTGAATGTAGAAAAGTGGCCTCATTTTTAAGAGCCTGCTTAAGGATTTAGAAATCTGGGTTTGGTAATTTTCTGTAGCCTGTTCAGTATTTGATATTTTAAAGCTTTCCTTTTACCTGCTTGATGGTATATGTGTATTCTAGAATGACAAGAGCTATCATACTCAATTGTTAGGAAGTTTATTGGAGCATCAACATAGTGAGATAAATACATATTTAGGCTATTCCAGATTGAAATAAACAGTTACTAATGGACTTCAAGGATTGCATTGCAGTGCTGTTAAACAGTGGTTTCTATACTTACCATGCTTAAAGTCTGGTTTGATAGCTTTAAAGGAATCTTGATGAAAAAACAGATAAGGCAGTGAGGGCAAACCTCCCCCCACCCTGCTTTCCAGGCTGCTTTTTCTGCTATTGGAAAGGTGTACACTGCCCTCCCTGCCTCCTTTCTTGCCCCTTGCCCTTTTAGCTGGATATTAGTTAGAATTGCTGTTCCAAAGGATGCTACTGCCACTGAGGATGACTACATGGCACCAATATTATCAACATTAATGTGAAGTTTTCCTAAAAATATGCTGCATGTAACTCTCGTACTGTGTGTGCATTACCATAAAGTCTAAATGACTACTAGGAGCACATCAGGAAATTCAATTTACATTTAGACTATTGTTAAACTGTCTTTTGCTGTTGAACAGATAGGTCTCTGTGTTGAAGTATTTTGTTTTGGCATTAAAAGCTATATGCATATAAATGGATTAAGGAAACCAGACCAAACTAGTTTGCCTTTCACTTAAGTGAAAGGTGGTTTGTGCTGGCCTTGAATTCAGAAGGGGGCCTCAGTCTCTGGAGAGTTGTTCTAAGAAGAATCTGGCTTCTGCATAATGAACTTTATCTTCATTGCAGAAACCTGACAGTGTGTAAAGCTGTTATCTTCCTTCATTTCAAAGCTGTAATTGATGGCCAGATAATAAGAGTCAATTCAGTTTAATAAGAGCGTCAAAGATAAATACTGAGTTGTGGAGCTTGATTCCATATTTAGTGGAAAAGAAAAATAGTCTGATCTGCCAACCCTTTGTGTTTGGATTTGCAGTGCTGCTCTGTGTAGTCTACCAGTGTTCAAGACAGAAGTTATAGTACAAGAGTCTCACAAAATGCAGTTTTAGAAGGTGAAGAATAGTTGCAGCTGCAGCTCTCTGCTAAACTTTTTCTCCTAAAATATCAATTTTATTGAGGCCTGTGCAAGTACTTGGTTAAATAAGTGGATCATTTGCAAGTACTCGTGTAGGGGGTGTAGAGCCTTGGGATACAGGTGTAGTTGCACTTCATTGTTTTTTGGTCACTGGTTCTGAAGTGTTCTAACTACCATGGAGAATTCTTTGAAGCTTTACATCTCTGCTTTGCTAAGGTAGAGTATGGTGTAATAGATGATACCAAATGCCATGAAAAAGCTTGCAGATTGCTTCTCTGACTTAGAACTTTGACTTTTGACATACCCCATTGCTTAAGACATTCTCAGAGGAATTTGGAGATCTTTTAAAAAAAAAAATCCTGCTAAACATGTTCTTTTCAGGACAAGATATCTGTATATTTTATATTAGTTTTTAGAGAAGAGGCTCTGTATTGGTCTGATAAATTAATGTGGAGGATACTACCATTCCCCAAAAATACAAAAGGAAGAAAATGTAGGTAATTAAAAAATCCCAAAAAACTATCAGAAAAAGCATTCAGAATCCGTAGTGGTTACAAGGAATAAAGAAATGTAGATTTTCAGGACTCTTCTGTGAATTTCAAGTAATCTTTCATGTGCTCTTTGCAAGATAGTAGAAACTTGAATGGCAGTGGGTGGTAGCAATGCCAGTCTTTCCTTCAGCATCATGGTAAATGTGCTGTTAGTACTTGTGTCATGTGATTTGATGTCCCTTGAATTAGTGAGCTGTCCTTCAGGTGCAGGAATGACATCAGTTCAAATAAGAAGTCTGGGTTTATTTTCAGGACTGTAAGTTATGGCAGTCTTGTTGGTAGCAAGACATTCTGTGAGCAGGAGAATTCATAAAGTCTAATGCTTAAAAAAAATTATATATCCCTTGCATTTAATATGTATTTTTTATAATTAAAAAAAAAGTCCCTCATACAAAATGCCTTAAAACTGCCAATACCTTTAAAAGTAGTTAACTTGTGCTGAGAACTAAAGGATTGTAGAGAGCTGTTTGTTTTTGATAAAACAGCTGTGTGTTTGGATGGTGGATGGTGTATTTAAATTACAACAGGAGTGAGGAAGGCAGTTCTTGGGATCCTTCCTTGGATGTCTCTCTATTGAAATAAGGTTTGAATCCAGCTTTTCTGTCTTGTCCTTTAAATCACAAAGATAGCAGAGTGTGTGTGTTGCTTTTGGGTTTTGAATGTTTAACAATAACAAAACCCACACCAAAATAAACCCCCCTAACATAATAGCCAAAAAACACTGCAGCAGAAATAGTGAAGAGAATGCAGTTCATTCACTAATGTGTGTAGGCTCCAAAATCTGAGCAGAAGAAAGGGTTATATTTAATCTGTGCTGTGGATTGCCCCTTTATGACCAGTGAGTTAACCCAGGGGTACTGATCTCTTTAGTGTGTTAGTATCAAACACAGTACGTGGGACCTGCAGTACTTCAGGTGAGCCTTAGCTGTCTACAGTGATCATTGCTTTCCCACATTTCATAAAATAAACAGTATAAGGTATGGTAATCTCTATTTCTGTAATGTACACATGGTTTTGTAATTGCTGGAGTCATATCAGTAATTTTAAGTGATCGCAGACCTTCTGTGGGCAGTGACTATCAAATAGCCTAATAAATCAAAATATTGCTGGACCTGCTGCATTACTAACATTTTTTTTCAGGGTGGCATGCACTTAGAAACTTCTACTGTTATAAAGCCAAATAATAATCATTTAAACTTTCCTGATTAATCTGTTGTGATTAATTTCTTATTTTTCAGAGCAATACTTTCTCCTTAAGGCATAGATTATATACTGGGAAAAATACTATAAACTAGGAAAGATATGCTGAACATGTGCAGTAAGTATTTTAAAAAAATACTTACTGCACAGTCCATTAATCTAAGAAATATTTCTTATGCATATGAGAAGTGTTCAATTTGTTATGGAAGCCCTTGAAAGTAGTATACAAGCACAATTTAGGGATCAAGAGTTTAAAAAGGATTCCTGATTGTTCTGCACTCAGCATACATGTACATACACAAACTGTTTAAAACCCAGGGAGTTTACAATCTAAAGGATGTAGAAATTTGAGAAATTTTTACTAGGCAAGTTCAGTAGCAGTGTTACAACTGCAGAGAAGCCAGCTGCAGTTTCAAACTGTGTAATTCCCCCTGCATTGCTGGAAAAGAGTCCTCCAGCTTTATATCTGGCTGTGTTTGGTGTAGTAACAAAACGGGGTATCTCCAACCTGCCATCGCCATTTCATTTTTCAAAAGAAGACTCTGCCACAAACACATTTCCTGAATGTTTCCTTACCAGCTGTTTATGTCTTGGTGTGATTTTCTTCCTTCTGTTACCAATTCCTGTGGTAAAGGAGCGCTGACATCACATTGCCATCATCTGCCTTCCTACAGGAACAAGGGCAACTTGAATTAGCCAGATAGCAGAACCAGTACTTTCCCTACCAGAGGGGTTGGCTCTATGGCCAGGAGTGGCCAAAACATCAGGAAGATCTGTCCAGGGCTTGAATGCTGAAGATCTAGAGATACCCAAGTGTCCTTAAGAAAGTGTCTTTTGACTTATTAATAGCAAGAGTGAAGCTACATTGGTACATTGGTTAGAATGTTTAGCTGATTGGTAGAGGTTTATAGCAGCAGTTAAACTTGGAAAACTAGTTTTCACAAAAACAGAATTTCAAGCTTTTTTTCATGGCGCCATTCCTTTCTGAACTGCTGTGTTGACCTGTGGGACTGAAAAGCACCAACTTGTGTCTTAGTTGGAAAAACAGGCTACTTTACTATGTGGTACTTGAAGGATGTGCTATTACAATAGTGCATTAAGACTTTGACAGGAAATATGTTATTTAAAGTAAAGCAATTGAAGTGTTTCCAATTGAAGATAAATCCAATGTTCAAGCAGTTGAAAAGATAAAAACGCAGAATGCAGTTTGTGTAAATACGGAAGACTTATTTGTCTACATCATCTTTCAGACTCATTAAACAGCCATAAGTGATTTAAATACAAATTAGGAAGCTGCACATCATGTTGCAGCCGACTCATGGAGGCTGAGCTCATCACAAACTCCTTTTGTTCCTCCATTTCCTTCCACCTTGCTTTCCCTGCAGATGCCAGCAGCACTGCTTTACCCCATTTATAGGGCTCTGTTGAAGCCATCACCTCAGCAAGGGTCTCTGTTATTCTTGGTTTCTTTTTTATTGTTGATCCTGCTCCTTTTTTCTCTGCCCTTTGGAACTCCATATAACACTGCATTCCTTTGCATGTGTTGAGGGCTGCAATCTACCTTCTGATTTTCTTTTTTTCCCCCCTGTAATTCCTACTTGTTGATCTTTGACATTGATAGCCTAACATTTAAATAATGCAGAAAACAAGAGCATTGCAGAATGTATTGCAGAATTGGGAGGTTTTATGCTGGAAAATACTTTGTTCCTGTCAGCTAGTTTTTAATCTATAAATAATTGCCTGGTTGGCGTATTGCATACTGCAGACTCTATGTCTCTTACATGCCTCTAACAGGTTCTAGTTTTCAACCAGCATTGACAAGGATATTCTGATACACAGAACTTGCCACAATTTTTGTAATTCCTTTTTTTTTTTGGTTATTAGGTAACAGATGGTGAGTCATTGTCAAGTAGAGGGTACAAATCCTTCCTTTGCAGAGGCCAGCGGTATGTTTGGCTTGTTTGTGAAATATTCTACTGCAAATATTAGGAAATGTAATGAATTTGTATATATTTATTTTTTTAGGAGCAATGGATGAACTTCATAGCCTGGACCCAAGAAGACAAGAATTGTTAGAGGCAAGATTCACAGGAGTAGTAAGTGGCAGCACTGGGAGTACTGGAAGTTGCAGTGTTGGAGCTAAAGTAAGTCCTAAGAGCAGTCATTCAGGTCTGCCATCTTTGAAATACTAATTTATCTCACACCATCTCATTTTCATATTGTTACACATTATCATTTCAATACTTGTAAAAGCATTGGGTTGAAAGGCTCTCAGAAAAATCTGTTTTTCTGTTACTTTGCTTTGAGATAGGATTGTTTATCCTCAACCTTTCTGTTATGTGGACATTGAATTGTTCTTAAAAACACTGAAGAATGAGCTCTTTTGTGGTCTAGCTGTGGTGCACATGTGATCAGAGATGGATGATTTTCCCAGTATTTAGGTGGAATTGTCCCTGCTGCAGATGACCATCTATTTACAGTTCCACTTGAAACAGACAGGGGGAGTGTGGTGGGACATCCGTTTTTAGGATTAAACCTTTTTGAATGTTAATACATTTATCTAAATGTATTATTTCAACAAATTATTTCAACATTTCCAGACTTTTATATAAATTTCACTTACTTTCCTTATAGACTTCCTGTCCTTTAGTATCTAAGCCAGGATGCAACACTTGAGGAAGAACCTTATGAACACTGAATAATTACCTTCCATATGTTGTATGTTTTCCTTCAGTTAATACATCTGCAAAATAATTTTGTTGCATATTCTGTTCAAGCTTCAGCTTCCAAGACTAATTTCTGCAACAGTATTGCCTAGCCAGAAGTACTCCATTTTGTATTTGTGCATTTGAATGTTCTCTATTAAATATAGTACTTAATAAACTGATAATAAAAAAGGTGTAATACTGATTTTTTTAGGCACGTTTCCCTCATGACCAAATTACTTCTGGATTCTGTTTCCAAAGTGTTTGCAGTGTCCTCATTTTTTAAGTGCTTTACACAAACTTGTAGTATTTTTAGCTTCCTATGATGTATTTTAGTTACCAGTATAGATTACAAAGCAGAATACTTCCTGATAGCAGACATGGATGAAATTTCTGAAGACATGTCATGTCTCAATGGCTATGAACAAACTACACAGAATTGAAATTATTACATTGCATCATATCTTAATTTGCTTTGGAGAGTGACATAAAGGTAACTGTCACAAAGCTGTAAAAAGGTGATGTACTTGTTACTACCATTTAAACCAAGAAGTGAGTTAAATAGTCAAGGGAAGAAATGAGGTTGGATTGACACAGTGACATTGATGCACTGTTTAATTGTCTTCTCAGTATGATTGCAAAATTGTATTTCTGCCATATCTTATGCTTAAAACTAGAGAGAGACAAACACAATAATTCTGGCCCATCTTTTCTTATTTATTCCTTGGGTTCTCTAATACTGCTTACTCCCCTAATTAATTAATTTAATAGCTCAGGTAGTTGCTCATAATTCGAATTACTATTTATCCTTTTTATTACTCGATCTGTACTTCTGCCTTCATTTAACTTCTACTTTTTGATGTAGCTGTTTTGGTCCCTTGCTTTATTACAGATTTTCTCTCATTATCTGCCTACTGCTGTGTGTGTAATACATTTTTTTAAAGGCATTATCAAGTTTCTTGGGGTTCCTCTTCTTTAAACTTTGATTCCCTGTGAGTCACTGCTTACCATTTCCATAAATCTGTTCAAGTGTTTTTCTTGTTGTCTCTTGTTCAGCTGATTTCAGCTGTTAGCCAAATGACATTCTGCTTTCACATTCTCTGTTTGTTCATCCAAGTTAGCCAGAAAAAAAAATTTAAAATAACTAATTTCCTTTTTCACTCTACCATGGAAAAAATACATTTCTTGTCTTTGGTGCATTCCAATATTTGTATCTCATCTAGTTGGTTTTCCAGTGGATATCTAGATGAAGTGGTGGTTTTTTTAATACTGTCTAATGCTTTGATAAATGTTTGCAGAAGATACTATTACCACTGTTTTCTTATAGATGCAGATCCTCATCTAAGACACCGTTGTTCTTACCTTCTTGTCCTGTGATTTGTTACACCATTAGTAAAAACACAATTATATCAGTTTTCTTTATTTCTTTTATTTTTGACCATTCAATGTATCCGTGCAGATAATGTGAAGTGTAGTAGCTGATCTGGGCTGTGTTTGGAAAAAAAAGCTTTTAAAAATACTTTAGTTTTGATGGGGGATGTTCAGACATCTGATTCTTACTAAAAAAAAAAAAAAGATAAAACATTTTTGATCTGATGTGCAGAGGTAACTGGGAATATGTGAGGTGTAAATATAATATCCATTGGTCTGCCTTCACTTTGAAGGCCAAGATGAGAAAACTTCTTTGTGTACAAACCCAAATCTCCACATACCAGATTCGAATTTTCCTAAACTAGCAAGACAATACAGAGCTTGCAAGTGCATTTAATGGTTATTTTTTGAAATATTCTAGTTCTGTTATATTCTTCTAGTAATTAATTCAAATGGATTCCTATTTATTGGGCGTACTCTTTCAAAAGACTACCCACTGTTTTGCTGAAGAGTTTTGGAATTTCTGGGGGAAAGAGCCCATCATGTTCAAGCTTGTTCAGTAAGCAAGGTTGGAAATACAAATATAGGTTACTCATATTATTGTTGTATCTTACTTGGATGACCAGATACTGACACAGGGCAAGGAAGAACTACATACAGACATTTCTGTACTGGAGACTGCCCTGGGGGTGAAAACATGCATGGAAATTTGGTGTGTTTAGTTAACATTTCTCTGGAAATTTTAATTCAGAGATGATCTAGTTATTCAGATGTCACAGATGAGTACTGTCCTGCAAACTGATACAAGGCTGGAATTTAATGCTCAGGGACTAATTTCACTTCAAAGTATTTGTTCTGCTGTCTTATATAGAAGAGACCAGTCCATCAGTATAAGAGTTTTGGTGGGTTTTTTTTTAATAAAAAGACTCTCAGATGATGATGACTCCTTAAAATGTCCTCGTGACATGGCTGTGTTCAAAAGATCGCTGAATAAATCAGCCTGAGTAAATTTCAAAATAAATATTGTAAGTTGGGACTGTATCACTACTGGGGTTTGCTGTGGTTATTGTCGTTTTCTTCTCTCACTAATGTAAATTTTTTGCGTTGGGGGGAATAATTTGTTTTAAGAATGTAGAATAATACTGTCAATAGGTTTTAATTTTCTCCAAGACAGACTAGACCATTGCAAAGATTATTTTTTAAATCTATTCCATGACAGAAAATTAAAACCTATTTTAGTTAACATCTCTTTTTCTTCAAAAATTGAAAAATTCTAGTGCTCTCTAGAACTTTCTCCAATGGTTTTGAATATGCTAGGGTTTTACTTGGCTTAAAAGAGATGGAAATTCAGAATTCACTGTGCCCTGTCAAAATGCCCACCTGTCAAACTTCTTATCTGTCTTTCAAGTCACAAGTGCTCTATAGTTAATAAATTTTTCCGTGAGAGCATGAAATGGCTGTTACTTGTTGTAACTGTGAGTGATAACAATGGATTATGTTTTATAATTCTGTATATAATGTTGGGTATTTTATTTGTCTTGGTAGGCCTCAACAAATAACGAGAGTTCAAATCATAGCTTTGGAAGCTTGGGATCTTTAAGTGATAAAGAATCAGAGGTAAGTGTGTGGGGCAGATTCATTATTACCTCAGAATTTTAATGCTAAGAAGTAATTTTTTAAAAATTCTATTTTGATGCCTTATTTTGTATAGAAGCTTTTAAAGTAAAATGCAGACTGCTGAGGTAGATAGGAAAGAGCATGAATTACTGACAAATGCTATCTCTTGGAAGAGGAGCCCTGACTGGAGGAAGGCAGTTTCTTAAGATTTTTGGTCATGAAACTAACTGCTTCTGCTTCTCTGTTATCTGTGTAGTCATGGTCTGAGGATGCATTTCAGCTTTTGGAGCTGAAAATGCTTACATAGTTTGCTGTGTTTTGTTTTGTAAGAAGTGTTCCATCAGCACTGGGAACTTTGATTGGTCTTTGGATGAATCCTTGAAAATACAGTAGAAACTGGTTTACTATGTTTTCTTTTCAAATACAGATTTATGCCAAGGAGAGACAGTAGCCATCATCTTTATTTGTAAAAGCTGCAGTTGTCACTGTATTTTCTTGCCTAAATCCAGTTTGTAATCCATAGAAAGGATTAATGCTTATATTAGGTTTAAATGTGCAGAGCTCAGACTTCCCTTGAGTAGAATATTTTCCTTGTAGTGATGAGCATTGATATGGTTGCACTAATACTACAGCTCTTAGAATTTACCTATTTCGGGGTTGGTGAGTCTCTCTGACACTTTTGCCTCTGTGTGTCACAGATTGTGTAGATAAGATGATACCTTTTGTAACCAAGAGTGGATTGCTGGCCTAGGCTAGACCCTGTGTGACAGTGTGTCATGCTGGAGAGGTGGTTATTTGGAATGTGCTGTTGGTGGTATTTTCACATGTCAGAGCTTTACTTTGGAGTCTGATTGTGCGTTTGCTCCGTCACTACAGGATGCCTTTTTACTGGGCTGCCAGCAAGTGAATTTAATTGGTTCCCAAAGCTGATACCTTATAAATAAAAGTATTGTGTGTGTGATTTGTTTTTCTCATTGACAAAAGCTCTGCTATGTTTTTTTTCCTTCACCTTTCCCAGCTGGATTATGCATCCAACTGCACAGACTATTTTCTTAACCAGAAGATTCTGTCTGCCTGTTGTTTTTATTCATGGCTTTTCCTAGAAATACTCTGGGCAGTGATGCAGTTCTGATGTAGGTGTGGGAGTGGAAATGTGCTGCAGTGTCCTAAAGGTTATGATGCATAATTGCAATCCCTTGACAGAAAAACATGTCTATGAGTAGTTGAGTGATCTCAGAACACTGACTATATGTGTAATAAGTTTTCGGTGTAGGAAGATGTTATTTTATAGTTCTGTACATGAGATACAGAGGCAAAGCTTTTCCAAGCCATGTGAGTTTGAAAGTCTCTGCAGTGTTTCAACCTCAAGCCATGCTTCTGGGTAAGGATAATATTTTGTCTTTTTATTATTCTAAGTCTTGTATTCTAAAATAGAAACGAACTTTTTTTCTGGAAATGTCCCTGCACGAAAGTCCACTGTGCTCCACTGCACAGTGTAAGATGAGTCTTAATGACATTGAGTAGTGAAAAACATTTTCTTGTCTGTTTTTCAGAAGTTGTTAGTTGTATTCACTTGAATTATAGTTGTAATAACAAGTATGTTAATAAATTTTTGGAGTTCTTAAAATTACATCTGGTTACTTATATGCTAAAGTACAATAAAAAGTAAGCTGTAGATCTTAGTATTGCAAACAGATTGTGGGATTGTTCTGTTGTGTTGGTTTTTGTTCGTTGTAATGACCTTGAAGGTTTCATAGTGACAGTGATGGTAGTGTGGAAAGCAGAAGACTTGCTCATTGGGGAAGCAGTGCCATCATTTGATGTTGAAGTAGCACTGTTGTATTACAATAGGTCTTGGGGAAAAAAAAGTAGATATGCAAATCTCAGAATCATTGAAATTAATTTCTAGCAAGTGTGTCAATTTCTGATCAAATCCTGATGATGCATTCATGTCATTGCTCTGCGCTTTCATCATGAAGTGGCACTTTAAATCTATGAATGTGAAGGGAAGACTCAGGGGAAGCACAGTGAAGTTGAGGGGAAAACTAGGATCAAGACCAAGATGTATGAGGCTCTGCTAATATGTCAAGCTCTGTGTGACTTTCATATAACTTTACAGTCTAGCATTGGGTAACCTTAAAACTATTTTATCTTGCTATGAAATAGTAAGATTTTAATCTAAGTCTTGGCTATATGTAAATACTTTGGCAGCTGCAGAAAGTAGCTTCAGTCTTCATTTATCAGGGAGATGTTCCCCAGCCCCATTAGTCTCCAGTTTCTTGTAATTCATGTGACTCCATTCATTCGGAAGGATTTTGGAGTACATTTTCTAGTGATTGATGTGTGCTGTACATTATCATGTGAATTTTGTGCTTAGAAAAGGGGAACATGACCTTGTTGAGTAACCTCATTAATAACCTCATTAGTGTGCTAGTACTTTCTAGTTTGGAAGGTTAAATTAAACACTGAAAGAAATCAGAAGAGCTTAAGGAAATAGACATTTATGAATTACTTGAGTTTTAAAACTATAAACCTCTTTAAATGGCTGGTCTTTAAATACAAGCCACAGCAGCTGGAAACTAGTTTTGGTGGGGGAAATCTTACTTGTTTTGTCATTAACTAGCTTTTAATTTGTTTTTTTCCTTGATACAGTTGGTAAAAATGACTACATTAGCATGTAACTGCAAAATTAAAAGTTGGAAAACAAGAATAACATGAAAATGCTTGGTGAAGTAGTTTCATTTTAGTTCGTGGGAAGGGTAGCCTGTTATCTATTTAACTGGCAATAATTCCAAATTATTAAAGTAAAATTTCTGCTTTTAGAATCAATAGTCTTGAGATAACTATTTCCAGGAGTCTGTGTTGTATACTTGGCTAATATATGATAGCCCTGTAAAAGATGCAGATGTCAGTTCGATGAGTTTATTTAAAAGAAAATAGATTTAATCTAAACTTAATTTATAGCCTGATAATACAACATTTGCACTTGTAAAATGTCCAAAGATATCTTTATCTTTCTGCACACAGAGTCAAAACACATAAAAAATAGATGGTATAGGTAAGGAAGACCTTGTGCTGGTTCTTTTATAGACTTAAAATTCTCTAGGGATCACAGGTAGCTCAAAGTGGCACTCGCCAGCATATATACTAATATATGTTGTAAATTCATATTTGAGCATATCCACACAAAGATTTTGGAATTGAAATATCCTTGAAATGACTTTACTTGTGGTTGGAATTTGAATGCTGATGTAATTTGCTGTGTTAAGAAAGCATACTTGGAGCACCAAATGACAGGTACAATAAAATGAAAAAATGATACTATCATGAGGGAGTGAAGCATCTTGTCACTCATCTCAAATCTAGTCTGAGCTATTAAGGACTCCTGGTTCACTGGTAAAAGAGTTCATGTAATGTCTCGTGTGCTTTCTCCAGTTATGTATGAAGCACCATGAAGAATACACACACACAGAGCTGCAGTGTGCTGAACAAGAGCAGCTTGTATTATTTAGCTTAAATTGGGGAGACAAACTAGTCTGAATCCTCAGATCAGAGAAGAGCAAATATAATTTGAAGATGCTTCTGATCACAGCCCTTTCTTGTTATCTGTGTTGTACATGGTGATTGTAATTTCTAGGCAACTGTATAGAAAAAATTGTTCCAGATATACCAGCAGATCTGTGTTTTTTCACTTGCTTTTCTTTCTTTTCCTTGAGATAAAAGTATATGGGGAGGACAACACTTTCTAAGTGAATAGATATTAACATTTTGAGCAATTTTTGCTCTCTGCTTTTTCCTCTTTTTCTTTCTTTTTAATTTTCAGCAGATTCTAGAAATCTGTACAGTTTTTATTAGTTCAAAAATATCTTTTGGACTTATGAAAAAGTGTAATATTATTGGCTTCCTATTGAAGCAGTTGAACTTTGAGTTTATGCTACAGCAGTGTGTAGAAAACACCATCAAGAATTAGATTCTTTCACTTAAGTATTAAGCTTTATGCATACCACACCAAAATATAGGGGTCTTGGTAAAATATAGACATAAATGAAACAAAAATGGGTGTTCATAAACCCTGGAATGAATGAAAAGGAGTAATTGTTTAACAATTAATATGTGGAATTGCCTTTTGGGAAATAATTTAAGAATTGCTTTTCACTTTCTTAAATACCTCTTCTAGCTTGTACCTGATTGACCAAAGATCATATTGTGTAGTTTAACTATGATCTGAAATTGCATCCCTGCTGAATTGTGAAATCATGTTTTATGGATGAGGATTTAAATTTATTTCACAATAATACAGCAATAATACAAATAAATAGAGCTTATGTTGCATCATGTTCTTTTTGTTGTTTGTAGACTCCAGAGAAGAAACAGTCAGAACCTTCCAGAGGAAGAAAAAGAAAAGCAGACACTCAGAGTGAAAGCAGCCAAGGTAAATTAAAATGTAAATTGACTAGGTAGTGATTGCATGTAACACAGTTTTGACTGTTAGCCTTAAAAATTCTGTATTTTCGCTTATGTAAGATGGGTGTTATGTTTTGGATGATAAATTATGTATTCTTCACCCTCCCATTTGTCACTGGAAGGGATGGGCAACTAAAATGTGAACTGGACTGGTAATTACCCACAAGAATCATGAACTGCTGCGCGTGTAACTCACAGCTATGATACAACTCTGTAATCTTTTCAAGAATTACAGCAGTTCTTCTCATGCAAAATACCTTGTGGTTTGAATTTATTTTCAGTAGGTAAGGGGGAAAAGGGATTACTAATTACAATATCTGAGGCTTGTTTCACAGGTACATATAAAAATTGAATTTTATTCTTCCTTTTCTGTGGAAGATTGTAGCAGTCTAAAGGGGTGCAGAAATCATGATGAGATTGATTTCTAATTTAATACTTACGAAGTTTAGTTTTTGTTATTCCTCTCTTTAGTGTGACTTGTGGGCAAAGACTGGTGGAAATTCAACCTCAAGAAAAAAATTCATCAGAAGGGGAGAGGAAATAGCTCTGATAACATCTGTATCAGCTTTATTTTTCATTCTAATAGAGCTAGAAAATGTCACTTCAGATATAAAGCTATGGACTCCATATCTGGAAGTCTTTTTGGTGCAGCATGCTATTAGAAGAATCATGGTTTTTTGATTAAAATTAATTTCTTCCTAAGTGTTACTTCATAGACACCTGCTTTGTTCAAAGAACCTGAATGAAGTTTCCTATTTTCATTGTTTTGGTAGCTTACCCTTCCTGTTACTAATGAATGTTGAAATTAGAGATGATGGAAATTTTTTGCACTTTTTAATATAGAAAACATTATTATAATATCTTATAATCACTGTTTTACTGTCAGCAGCAGTAAAACTGAGTAGTCTGCAGTGCAATATTCTCAAGGAGCAGGCCTAAGAAACTGCAGTCTCTTGGAGTGGTACAGTACAGTTGAAGCACAGCAAAAAACTCCTATTGTATTGCAAAAAAACCCCAAGAAATCAATCTCTTGTATATTGCATACTCGGGATATTGACTTTGTAATATGTAAATTAATCCATAAATGTTGAAGAAAAGGATTGTTTAGAACACAGAAGTAATTGGGAAGTGGTATAAATCAGTGTAAATCTATTCATAATTGGCTGTGCCAAAATAATTTGACATATTTCTTCAGTGCAGAGTTCTGTAACATGACATCAAATAGATTTTTCTGTACTGAGAAGAAATGCAGTCTGTCTCATTTATCTGCATGAAAGTGAGTTTGATAAAGTGATACATGAGAGGACAGAAATCACTAGCAGAATTACAGGGTAGGTAAAGAATTGGCTGGAGGGAAGAAGCAGCAATACTGGGTAACTACTGGAGAAGCTGGCTGTGTGCTGTTCTAGGTCTTGAAATTATTTTATCTAAATTTTTTTGTTAAAAGTCTTGACGCAAAAAGAGCTGCCAGATGTTTCTGGTTTTTTGTTACCTCTTAGTGACACAGCATTATGCAGCATTGTCAGTACAGAGGTACATTGAACTAGAGAGAGTTCATCAGGGCTGAAACAATAGAAAAGCTTGAAAATCATTGCTGAAAAGTGGAAATGGAATTTATGGATCTATGGGTAATGATCTCCTAATATGTTGCAAAAATTTCTTTCTATAAAGGAAAAAGCTTTGAACAATAGTCCATTTCTAAGATTTCTCCTAACAGGTTGTCTGACTTGTACAGGAGAAAAACCCTATCTTAAGGTTTATTGGTCATCTTAGGGCCAAACAGAAGAAAACATTTGTGCATTGGATAAGGTATAGATGCAATCTCCAGAATGCCACATATGGGTCAGGTCCTTCTGTTGAAGAAATACAATGCATGTTAGTTCTCCTGAAGGCTCAATCTGTTTAAGATAAATTTCAATCTCATTCTCTGGTGTTTTATTTCCCTAGTTAACACTGTGAGTTACCCAATTCATAATCAGGTTAAGAGGACTGGAAATACTTGTCATTCTCTCTGCCCTCACTGTTACTGGGACATAGGAGAATCCTTGGGCAGAATCTTTGGGCATAAAAACTCCTGGAGTATATAATGTTAGTAGATTTGGTTAATTTGATACTTTTGAGATAGTGCTTGAAAAGGGGAGGGACTTTGAGCTAGAAGTTTGATCTGTAGGATGAGAGATGAGTTTCCTGTTATCTAGAAGAGGGCTAGGGTTTCTGTAAAGTCTACTCTAAACTGGTTTAGGAATTGAGGGTGACTTAATTCAATGAATGGAATATGCAAATCCCTTTGTTCTGGCAATCCTTTAATTTCCTATATAGGGACATCATGTATTACCACATCAAAGAAAACCAATTAACAAGTGGTGAGATTTTGCTATAATTATTTTGTAGGTAAAAATGTAAGACACCTGCACAAGTAATTTATTCAACCAATTCTAATGTATTACTGTATTTATTGCAGGAAAGAATATTGGGGGACGTGGTCACAAGATTAGTGACTATTTTGAGGTAAGAATTTCGTAAAATTTGCTTTGGTTTAAAAATTTTATTTTAAAATATCCTTTTAGCTTTTTTTGGATGCTACAACATTTTTGGTTGTAATGGACAGGCCTCGAGAGGTTACTTCTTTTTTCTTTATGTAAACTTTTGAGTATTAAACCTTGAAGTAGAGATGCAGTCATCTCTTGATGGAGCCTGAACTAAAATACAAAACCCATTATCTTTCACACTGTTCTTTAAACACCTAAAGGCTGCACTCAGAAAAGTAATACAATCTGATTTACAAATTCTGTGTACAGATGAGCTGTAGAATGTCCTGTGTACATTCAGTGGATGTATAATGTGTTTTGAGAAGATTGACTAATGGGAGGTCCATTGTGCTCTGCAGTACCAAGGTGGAAACGGCTCGAGTCCAGTGCGGGGCGTGCCTCCTGCAATCCGCTCTCCTCAGAATTCACATTCCGCTCCTTCTTCTGTAAGTCTGGCAACTTCATCACTGCTGCAGATAGTTTTATAGTCTAAAAATAGCAAAATTGAAAAGAATCTGCATTGAAAGGAAGGGTTTCAAAGGAAGGAATCCTGGGAAAGAGTTTTTGAAACTAAATTTTTCTATTAACGCTGGGTCATTTTTTCATAAACGTCTTTTTAAATACAAGGTAGTTATGTAAAATGTTGAATAAATGTTAAAATGTTGTAATGACATCTATTCATAGGCCCCAAACAAAAAAGGGGAGTTTTTTTGTTACTTATAAGGAAACTTGGACCCATAGTCTGGGACTTTAAAAGCACAGTTTTTCATAAATTGTATTTTTTTTCAGTAATTGATACCAAATCTGCCTTTAAAATTCTTTGTTGGTTGTGCTAATTCATTTTTTTTCCCTTCTCATAAGCACAGTTTCAGTGCTCAGCATACCAACACATTATTCTAAATGACCAAACAAATTTTGCCAGTTACAGAAAAGATTTATTTTTGCTAATGCTAGACCTCAGCTTTTATTCCATGTGCTTTCAACTTGAGGCATTCTCTTGGTCTTGCCAACAATATGGTGTGTAATACAGATTTTGGAATTTGGCTCGAATAAGGTCTCATTCACCCAAATTTGGTTCATTAACAGGATTTGCGTTCTGATCTGCGCTAGCTTCCCCTCTCTGGTTCTCCCACGAGAACTAAACACTCCAAAAATAACTCACATTATTCTTGAGTTGTGAAAGCTCAGAATCAGAAAAGTAAGTCTTTGTAAGACTGACATCACTTTATGTCAGTCTTGTATTGTCTTAAATCTTTCAGTCTGTTTCCCAAAAGTGACAATCTCAGTTTTCTCAGAGAATATATTGCATCCCTCCTGAACTGCAAGTGGTATGTAACGCCATACTGATAGCTCTCAATGCAGAGCTCCAAGTAATAGCTTCTGTAAAAAACCCCTCGTTTCTCTGTTCTTTGAGATGTTCCTGCCAAGATTTGTACCAAGGCTATGCTCATAATTAAATATTACAGCTGTATCTAAAATACTTTGCTTTCATGCCTTTCAGGTTCGACAGAATAGTCCTTCTCCTACTTCATTAGCTTTTGGGGACCACCCTCTTACACAACCAAAGCAGTTATCTATTAAAATTACTCAGGTAACTTTTTGAGTAGATCACTTTAGACTGCAGGGGGGAAAAAAAGGAGCTATGTTTATTTCTACGTTTTTTAACTTCTTCTAAACTCTTCAAGACTTCCAAAAGCTTTGCTTTTTAAAAATGCCAAAGCATTTTTCGGTTAAGTTCAGCGGCTCATAATTTAAATATCTCTGGTGAGTTTTATATTCTGCACTTGCTCAGCTCCCAGCATTGCACTTCATAATTACATAGATGACCATGTCATTGGTAGGTTTTTCCTCAAGATTTTAGCTGTTGTGTGATTTTAGAAGTAGAGGCTGCTTTTTCAGGCAGTATTTGAATTGACAGCTGCCATTGTCATACTGCATTTAAAATCCAACATTGAAGAAGAAAAATGAGATGGATGAGATGGCAATCAAAATGATCAACACACAATTCTGACATGACTTCTAAAAGCTGAAATCAGCTGTTTCATTCTCTGCCATTTCTGACATGATATGTTCTTTCACATTAGTCAGAAAAAGGTTGCTTCACCTGTAGACTGATACAGAGAAATTAATTAGTTGACATTTATATCTTGCCCTGTTTTTTATGCTTTTTTTATCAATGGTGACTTCTCAGTTGGTGATGAAATCTTTTAATACTGTTAATGGTTTGTCCCAACTGTTCACGGTTGTCCTCATGAAGAGGGAAAGTGATTTTGAATAAGGACCTTTCATGATTCTTCCAAACACGTGAAAATAAGATTTGCTGTTCTTGTTGAATGTTTTAAAAGTAGTTTATTTCTCTGCTGACAAGCATAAGAAGAATAATGCTGCAGTTGTAAAAGGAAAGGATAAATATTTCAAAATGTTCTTTCTAGACTGATCTCACAATGCTGAAATTAGCTGCACTAGAAAGTAATAAAAATCAAGACTTGGAAAAGAAAGAAGGTCGTATAGATGACTTACTCAGGGTAAGTGTTGGACGTGGGGTAAAGGTGTTTATGCAGATCAACAGGCTGAATATGAAGATTCTTTTTCAGATTTTTAAAAAATTCCTTAAATGAAAAACTATTAACAAGTTTTTAATTTTTGTAATTTTTTTCTTAAATCTAAGGAGTCTATATAATGAAATGTGTAAGATTTTTTTCAGCTTCTGTGCTATGACTTGTTAATGATTAAATATGTTTATAGACTTCTGAAGGTGCAAAGAAAGCCGATGCTGTTTGCAGGCAGTTGATTGATTCCTTAAATTCATATTATAATTCACCTAAGGGGTGGTTTGGGGGTTTCTTTAGATTCTAATTGTGAATTGCCATTATCTTCGGAACAACTTGGCATTTTCAGAATGGAGGTGATTGTGATAGAAATAATTACAGGCAATGAATAACTACTTTAAATAGGAAAACTATGCTATACTGTGCTCTAAGACCAGTTTTCAGAAAAAAAATCTTAATGCTTATGCTCTTGAAGGAAGCACTGGAGAGGGGATATACAGAAATATTAAATATGAAACAAACCTGTATTCACAAGTTGTAGTCTGTTTAATTTTTGTATGCGTACAATACATAAAAATATTAACCCATGCACTCATGTACTATGAAATTGTTTATGTAGATTGTTTTAACACATGTTCAGTGGTATGGAATAGAAAACTCTGAACTATTTTGTTGATAAAAAAAAAATTTAGTCAAAATAATATTGTGGGATTTTTAACATAATAAGTGAAATATAATTGGAACACAGGGAATTTGTTAAACTTTCTACTCAGGTCATTGAAACTTTTATCATTGTGAAATTTTTGCTTTGTTCTAAGTTGAAGATGTTAGGATTCACATGACTTAAGGAATCATATATAAAGATCTGATGCTAAAATATAAATTTCCAGTTTGAGTGTGAGTGGAGCCCTCAGTGGAGAGCTGAACATGAGATTGGTACAGAGCTTTTATATGTTCTCATTATGCTGAATGCCCTGTAATACAGAATGCAAGACAAAGTAAAGGAAATAAAAAGGAAGCAAGGCATCCTTCTATAGATAGGGATAGATATGTGAAATGAAATTTAAATTTAGATAACTAGATGTGTTTATGCATGTACGTTCCTTACTTTAGCCATGTGAAAGTAGATGTATTTATTTTCTGTGACAGCTGATTTTAAAAATGGTGTTTCAATATATCTCTTCGTATTTTGTATATATTTATTAGGCTAATTGTGATCTTAGAAGACAAATAGATGAACAACAAAAACTACTTGAAAAATACAAAGAAAGGTTAAACAAATGTATTTCAATGAGCAAGAAGCTTCTAATTGAAAAGGTAAGTTTAGTGCTCTTAAAATCTTTGTGATAAAAGCTGGGAGATTGCAGTAAAATTCCATTATGATTCCTTCATTTTCACTTCAGCTTTTTTACATTACTCACTTGAGAATGAAACTTTGTATCCATGGTCTCTATCTGGCAGTATTTTTATAAACCAGAATAAGCTAAATAAAATGTTTAGCCTTTTCCAGATGATGGAAAATGTACCTTTTTAAATTTTAGGATTTACCCATTGGAAGTAATTCAAAATAGCAAAGCATTGAAGTTATGAATTTAATACATGGCATATTTTCTGAACAAATTGTAAGATCACAGTGGATAAAAGAACCTTTGAACATAGTCTGTTGTAAAGAAGAGATGGATAATATCTCTTTGTGAGACAAGTGGCTAAGGTAATTTTTGACGTAAAATGATAATATGCCATGTTATCTCAGAATTAATGGAAAAAGGAAATGAAGATGACTGCCTTCATATTACTATTAATGAAAGAATTATTTTTTTGAAATTTCACTTTAAATAAAGTATATTTAAACTAGTAGCAATTTATTAGAAGACAAAGATACCCTGTTTCGCTCCCTCTTCTTAGAAATAGCCTCCTTTAAAAAAAAAATCTAAAGAAGTTAATAGCAAGTCATGTTATTAGAAATTAAGGTACAAAAAAGTTTAAGATAAACAGCCCCAATGCCTTCCCTAGAGCTAGCTGCTGGATCCTGCTGTCATACACAAGTGCACAAAGTGAGCCATTGGAGGATTCAGGAGAGTTTTCTCACTAGCATGCCATAAATAAATTATTGCAGATCTTTTTAAGTTCCAGCATGAGGGGAGTGCAGGGAAAAGATGCATCAGATCTGTTTGACATGATTGTAAGTACGTACCTTCAGACTGAGAATACCACAAGGGATATTTCCTGTGAAAGGCCCTTCTTCATTCTAGAAGTCTGTTTGTAAAAAGATCCTTAATTCTGACAACTTCTCACTTTTTGTGTGTGTGATTTTGGGCCACAGACATTTCTTATGAAGCGAGCATTTGTGACAATTTAAGAGGTTTCCTTGCATTAGGTGTTCACAGTGCTCTTTCTTCTCTGAGGGAGACCAGGCAGACTGGGTTGGTTGTCACATCCCAAGGATGCTTGTGGTAGCAGTGCTGGTTCTGAGAAGGGCATCTGCTCCTGTCACTGCAAGTAAACATCTGATTGCAGTTAAGCCTGCCCACAGTGCATTGGCACTCAGAGGTCCCTGCCCCAAGTCACCTTGGTACAAGTAGTAACATGCTCTGTCAAGGAAGCTTCCAGGCTAGGTATAGGAAGTGCTTTATGATACCTGAGTTGGCTCATTGTTGTAGTAGACATGTATGGATAGAATCTTTATTGTATCCTCTATGATGCTGATCATCTAAATAAAGTGGTTTTTTAATGATGAAGAGCAGAAAACCTTATAGGAAAACTGAGCCAAACTCAGGGGTTTATTTGGGTGCATAAATTGTCCTCTAGTGCTGGTTCTGGCAACTGCATATGCTTGAGTTCTGTAGAAATTAGAATAAATGGGGTAAATACTACAAACATATTTTTGTTTGTGCTCCTCTTATCCCTGCCTTAAAAGGCTGTTGGAGGAAAAAAAACCCCTGAGTGTTTTACTGACTTTTTGAACACTTTAGTGTTACTAAATGTGAAAATTTTTTTATTGTTTTCTTAGAGCACACAGGAGAAGCTGGCAAGCAGAGAGAAGAGCATGCAAGACAGATTACGCCTGGGGCATTTTACAACAGTTCGTCATGGTGCTTCATTTACTGAACAGTGGACAGATGGCTTTGCATTTCAGAATCTTGTGAAGTTAGTCAATGCTATGTTCTTAAAATTCTCACTAATTGTTACTTCCCTCTAGTGGACTTTTTATTACTAATGTTCTAGGATTGAAGCAGCTTTTCATATGTTGTATTTTGCTTTGCCTTTTGAAGACTGAGAATAGAGTATAGAACTCCATTAATCAGCTGAGGGAACGTTACATTGTGTGTCTTTAAAAAACAGTTTGGTTTTCACTTTGTTTTAACTATCTTCAGGCAAACATGAATGTAGTCAATAAGCAGCACATAGTTATTCAACTCAGCTGACAGAACTAGAAAGGTAAATCAGTGATTTTTTTCAGGAAGTTAACCATGTATCACTGGTGCTCATTGGGACAGGTGAGGGCTGTGAGTTCTCACTGGTCACATGGGTGCTACCTGCACGTCCTCATGGCAGCAGCTTTTTCTGCCATCCTGCTCCTTAGTGCTGTGAAGGAGCTGTGACAAATCTGGCAGCCTCAGGTAGGGTCTAGTGCAAGAGGATGGGGGAGAGCAACCACCTGGAAAAGAGCTACCATAGCAGGTGTTTCAGCAGAGATAGGGCCAAGGCAAAGGGCTCTGCAAGACTCTGAGATGGTGGTCAAATAATTCTACAGGGCTTCCAAAGGAGTTCCTTGGTAATGAGTCTGATTCATTGGAGATACAGATAGATATATAGACAGAAGAATACATATATTTCAAAAAGTAATTCACCAAAATTTTAGTTTTTGAAGGGCAGTATTTAGTCTTAGCATTATGGGATTGCCTGGGGCACTGTTTTTCTAAACAGTCTTAAAAGCAATCTAGATGTGTTTTGCTTAAAAGTTGTAATCGTTTGCCATACAACCAAACTGATGATTTATTTGGGAATGACCAGGTCAAATTCAGTATTTGGCCTATAAAAATAAAGTACTCTCTATTGATGCTATCAGGGTGTTTTTTATGGTATAAAATAAGGTATCCACCAGCTCAGATAGATTTTTTTTTTTTTCTTTTTCTTTTTTTTCTAGTGCAGAAGTCATGCATAACACTTTCAAAAACAAAACAAACCCACAAAACCCCAAAACAACAACAAAAACCAAACAATTCCCCCTGGAACCACCATATATTTAAAAACTAAATTGTGCCATAACTTTAGCAAAATTTTTCCACTTCATGAAGAACACTGGTGTTTGTTCTCCTAGGAGACATTTTCACATGTACAGTACATTTTTTAAAATTTCTAAATGCCTTATCAGTTAAAAAGATAGTTCTTGAAAAAATTCAAATTGATGAAACTTTAATAAAGCTTTTTTTGGGGTTTACAGGCAGCAAGAGTGGGTGAATCAACAAAGGGAAGACATTGAAAGGCAAAGAAAGCTCCTGGCCAAGCGAAAGCCTCCAACTACAAATAATTCTCAGGCACCATCTGCCAATTCTGAACCCAAGCAGAGGAAAAATAAAGCTGTGAATGGGGCAGAAAACGATCCCTTTGTTAGACCCAATTTACCACAGCTGTAAGTTTAACATTTCAATCAGTCTTTTACATAAATTCTCAGATATTGTCTGTGTATGTTCTATTCAAATAACAGCATAAAAAGACACTCAGTATATTCAGCAGCTATATTCTCACTAAGGACTTGCTGATGTTAGGGAAATTTGCACCACTGTCTATGAAGTTGTTGTACAATTGCACTGTCTATGAAGTTGTGGACAATTTATTTTTGGTTAAGTCACCAGAGAAGGGCCCATTCTGGGGATAGGCAATGTTCCTTATGTTCTCCTGGTCTAGAAGTGTCCTTATCCTGGCTTCTTAGTCTTGTGTCACTGATACTGACTGAACTTTCCTTTATCCACACTGGTTTAAGAGCCTTTCTTTTAGTTGGAGATTTTTTTCCATATAACAGTATTTATTTGACAAAAAATCCCCTTTTTCAGCCTTTAGTATTTGAAGACATGCCTTAAAACAAATGGAATATCAAACCCCCTTCTGAATGCTACATCCTGAGACCAACTGTCAGAAGTTACTGATCCCATTTCGTATATTGACAGTGTTGTAAGTTTTTTGCCAATAAAACGTAAAAATTGAAAGTTACTAAAGAACTTTCTTTATTCTGGGGACATTTTTTTCCTGCAGACAGAAAGGGTATAATTCAAGGCACACAAAGATGTGTTCTTGACATTTAATTTGAATATTTTATGAAATTGCTGCTTCAAGATATTACTTACTGCCCTTTATGCTAAGAGGCTGCAGCTGACAGTGTATCTGTTCCTAGTTTCTTTTTAAGTAAAAAGTAAATAATTAGGCTTAAAAAAGAGTAGCAAATTAATCTGTGTAACTTTCAGAGGTAAGCTACCTGTATTGGGCATGTTCACTTGTCACCTCTCACATGTGGAGGCAGTAATTCATACCTCTGGTGATGGAGTGTATATAAATTGCTCTGGTTAGATCTGCTGAATAAATACATTTGGACCATCCCTTTGAAGACAGCTGCATGTGTTTTGCATAATACATCATTCTTAAAATTCACATTGTGGAGTTGTTTGACTGTGACAGAAATATCCTGAAAGTACAGTAGTAAGGCTGGCAGTGTAAGCAGATCTTGGTTAGCATTACTTGTGTTTTGCTTGAGAGCTGAAGAGTCATTGCTCATTGTGACTCTTTAGTGTAATGCTTAGTGCCTGTGTTTCTTCTTAGAGCATAATTAATACTTCAGAACAGTACAGTAAATGATGCTGCTGTGTTAAAAAAAACCCTGCTGTTTGATTGAATGTAATCCCTCTTGTTATTAAAAGTAATATTTAAGTATCGGAAAATACCTGAAAATTTACAGAAATTTCTATTGGCTAACTTTTGGCTAGTAATACTCTCATAATCTTATTGCTGCTTTGAGAGATGATAAAATATAAACTGGGGAAAAAATACAGACAACATGTTCTAATTTTTAAGTAGGACAAGATGAATTCCTGATAATTAACTTCGGAATGTTTTCTGGTGTTACAATTTATGAAAGACTGCAAATTTTCATTTCATCTGGCTTAGCCAGTTACATGTTAAATGACACATGAAAATGCTTGCTTGTTATGGAATTGCCAGGAGAACAATCAAAATTAGCCTTTTGTATCTAATGCTAGCAAAAATGCAAACAATTATTGAATCAAAACTCTTCTGCATTTAAGTATCACAGTTTTATTGGTATATAATCTAGATATGAGATTACTCACCTATATCTAGTAAACTTATAAACTTTGTTTCAGATCTTTGAGGAGATCTGTAATGCATCCTGAGATCACAGAATCATTTAGTCACATTATGCTCTCAGGCCTTTGCTCGAAAGGGGGTTTTTGTATTTAGGATTTGTTATGACTTTGTATTGTAGTATTATGTATTTGTTCCTTTCTGCTTCCCAGTACAGAATTAATTGTTTTGTGTATCTTGGTAAAACATTAATTATGCACTTCCATTTTAGAGTAAATTTGTCATGTTTTCTGTGTGATTCTCTCCTGTTACATTGCTTATCACTGTTTCTGTGTTACTTCAACAGTAATGATCTTAATTAGTATAGTCAAATGGAAAAGGTTCTGTTTATATGAGGCATGAGGAAAATGCAGAGCTGCTTGAGATTAATGAGCTAAACCAGTGGTGAATTAGTACAACATACACGCAAGTGATCAAGCAGGTTTATTTTAAACATACAAATGACTTGCTAGGGATTGTTACCAACAGGTGTCTTTACCACTGCATTGTTTGCTTTAAAAAACATTTCCAGCTCCTGGTATTGACAAGACAAAATGATCTATAGCTTTGTAAAAGTCAGGAATATTGAAGCTTTTCCTGCAAACGGGTGTCAACTATTTTGAAACAGACTGAAGGTGTTGCCTGAGGCATTCTTAATATGGGCATTGTTTTAGTTTAGCTGAGTATACTAAGCTGGCCATGATGTCTGATAGGAATGTAAAAGCAGAATTTTTGCTCTGAAGTTATTGGTACAGAAGTGGCCAGTGTCTTGTGAGTGAATGGTGGCTTGGTTCTTCACGTAACATGGAACACATGAGTCTAAACACTGTCCTGGTTTTCCATCATTCTTTTCCTTCTTGTGGCCTAAGCCAAACCTAAAAAGTTGTTTCAATTTTGAGAGTTCTTTTTCTCTACTGAGCAAAGTAATTTTATTAGTCTTATGTGAAAGGAATAAATGTAAATGTATTTAAAGAAAATATATTCATTTGCAGTAGAGGTTGCCTTCTTAGCCCTGGAAAAAAGCCTGTTTGAAAACTGTCTTCCAAATTCTTTGGAAATGCGAGAGAGGATTCTGTAAGATTATAATGCAAGTTCCCACTTTTTGGAAGCAGCTCTTATTTCATGAAACAATTACTTCCAGGAGCAATGTTGTATTTGGTTTAGGTGGTGGAATCCTTCCTCTGCAGCTTCAGCCATTTCAGTTGTACTCACTTCCCTGTCACCTCTTCAAGTGCTTCCCAGTTCCTCCGTGGTAGCCTGTCTGTGTCCTTGTCCCTGCATGCAGTTTGGACTAGGAGAGCAGAGAGAGCTGGCAAGGTTTGTTACTGTGGCTGAATAAATGCATCATTTAGCAGGAGCATTCTGTTCTGTATGGAACAAATAAAAATATTTTCAGGAACTTTTTCAGGCTGAAGTGCCAACAATGTGTCTGGGCTTTACTGGACAAGTAAAGACAGCTCCTTTCCTGAGGCAGTCTGTTTCTAAGGCAGACATGGAAACAATGGGTGAAAAGACATCATGAAAGGTTTTGACTTGGTTGAAGTTTGTTTGTCCTTGTAGAAGTTTGGGGAACTGGAGGGAGAATAAGCTTGGACCAAAAGAGAAGAGCTTCAGAAATGGCAGCCAGAAAGCTTGTATTGGATGTGTGTGTGGCTGTTTTGGAGCATGGCTGCATCTTGCTATGCCTGCGTATCCAGGATGATTTCCAGTGGGGCAAGAGGTGGCAAGAGAGATGCTTGTAAATGTACCTGGCTTGATCATGGTGAAGACCAAGGAACAAACACGTGGCTAGTTTGGGTGGTTTTGACCTGTCTGTACCCACTAGTAGAAGAATTTTGATTGTAGAAGGTTTTGTCTGCACTTGTGAGGAAGAAGTGAAACGAAGATTGGTTATGTCTATGCTTGTATATTATGTCAAAACCTGTGCAATTTGGTGGTGAAAACATAAGCCTCTGAAAGGCCTATTCTTTCTAATTGAAAAGAAAAAGTTTTGATTGGTGGTAATCAAGCCTTTCAGGTCAGGAAAGCTCTCTATACTTTCTTGCAGCCACAAGTAAGAGTGGCACATTGTGGCCCTCTATGTCACAGAAGAATTATGCTACTTACACAGAATATGTCCAGTGCATTTTGGGGAATTTCAGGAATTTATTGCATGTGTTTCAGAGTTTATTTGGCTACAGACATTTAAAAAAATACAGCATTTATTGTACAGTAATTTTGTGGAGAAAAGATCATGGTCAGGACCAGGTTGCCCCATTAATTCGTGCAGCCTGTTCCCAGCTGCCCTTCTTCCCCAGTGCTCCTCAGATTAGCCCCAGGCCTGACTAGCTTACGATGGCAGCAGCCTTGTTTCTGCTTGATGTTCTTGCCCTGTGCTCCTCAACCTTTCTCCCTCCATGTCTGATGAGACCTGTGTGTCTCAGGTCATAGAGGAACACCCCCTTCTGCAGGAAATGATGGTGTCTTGTAGGTGCCTTGGATGGTGCTCTGAGCAACCAGATCTTGTAGTGGCATCCCTGCCCATGACAGGAGGGTTGAAACGAGCTCATCTTTAACCCATCCAAGCCAGACATTGTGTGATTCTGTAATTCTGTTTTCAAAAGGTGCCTCAAGCATGCCACTGCCCTGCAAAAGGTGTGGTGAGTGGATGCAGGTAGAAAGTGTTGGGCTTAATGGGGAACAGTGTGGCTGGTAGGATGTTTTCAGACTGGGCAGTGGGCTGGTGGCCTACAGCCAGAAAACAGACACTGTTATTAGCTTACTGCTGTTTGTTGTGTGCTATTTTAATACAAAGTACACTGTATTTTTAGATAAAAACTAATAAAGTCCTAAAAAAAAGAAGAGCTTCCGAGTAGAGAGAATAGAGTTTTGTTTTTCAGTAGTAAATGAACAAAATCCAAAGTGACTGTATCTGTGTACAGCTTTGTGTTTTATATGCCTTTCTCCAAAATGTGGTGGTCAGTAATGACAGTTTTAGATTGCTGTGAAACATGCTGTGTTTCTAATAGAGTTAGATTTGTAAGGAAATAGAAAAATGGAAAACAATCATTTATTGAATTACAGCACAGAAACATGGAAAGAGTGACTTTGAATCTTAATGTTTTCAATATGACGTCCAAGTTGCGCTCTGTGCTCGAGGGCTGTTTCAGGACTTTTTGAAAGGCAGTACTTGCTGGAGCTGTCTAGGCACTTTGTAACTCTGTGTGGACGCCTCAGGTTTTATAAAAAGGACCAGATTTTCCATATTATGTTAGTTTTTAAGGGCATCTGTGGTTTTAGGGCTCTCAGTGTTCACTGAAAGTTCTAGTAGGTCATGTCAGAAACTTGGTATTTTGGGTGTGTTTTGCTGGTGGTTCAGCTTTGCAAAGCCACCTAAAATACTCACTCTTCTTCCTGAGAAGGACAAACTTTACTATCTGTCTTTCTGGAAGACAAGAATCTGGAAATGACGGTATTCAACCTTGTAAACATTGGCATTGGTCTTTTTTAACTGAGAACTTAATCCACATTAGTTTGCTGTTTTAATAGAAGTATTGGAAAAGTGTCAGGGATATTGTTGTAAGTCATCTAGCATTGTCTGGATTTCTTTGATAGTGCTAGTAGATGTATTACAGCAGAATTGGGGCATTTGTTTCTTCTGTTTCTTGCTGTTGCTTGGACTGTACAAAGTCCAATTGAATTGCCAGCTTTCCTGGCTATGGGCACAGCCTGTTTCACATTTACTTTATTTTTTAACTTTTTTATTTCACATTTGCCTCTTAAGATACAGCGTACATTGTCTAAACCCAGAGGAGATTCTGCTAGGAAAAGAATATAAATGTTACATCCCAAAATATGGTAGTAAGAGACCTTTTGCCTTTCTTGGAGAGTCAAATTTCCTCCCTCCATTGCCTTTGACTGTAATACAAGACTGCTCTGAATTCCAATAAGAAAAAAAAGATGTAGGGTAACTTTGTATGACATGTCTTAAAAGAAAGGATTGCTTGCTTCTCAGATTCTGACAGAATGTGATGATGGGTGCTTTTGTCGCCTGGTCTGAGTGTTTTCTATATGTTACAGACCCAGAAGGCTGATGAAATAACTACAGCCTTGTGAGGCTCTTTCCAATTTCTTGAAAATTTAAATGGTGTGGTTAAAAAAACCCTCCGTAATTTCACTGAGTTTGCTTGAATCAGTTTTCAGTCCTGGTCAAGTTAGAAAATGTGCAGCAAAATTAAGTATTTATAATAACAAGAATGGAAAGGGCTCTATGGAAGCTTCAGAACCACCAGCTTTTATCTGAAAAAGATGCATTCCTTTATCAACAACTTTTGAGATGCAATAAAAATACAGGTGTTGGAATTCTGAAAACTGTGGTGAACTTGAAGTTTAAAAGGGAGGAAGAAGTCTTGCAGTCTATTAGATTTCTGCAAATTTTGTTGAAGTTGGTTGACATTTGCTGTAAGAAAAACCTGAATTAGTGTTCGCCATCTCTGGGAAAACTGTTGGTGATTCTCAAGACATTCTAGTCCTCAGACTTGCAATAAAAACAGCATGAATAGTCTTCTAACTGCCTTGGTAAGGATGTTCCCATCTGATAGAGGAACCCACAGAAATATGGACTTTGTGAGAACATAGTACACCATGAGTTTTAGCTTTATATCATGCAAGAAGTATTAGGTCTAGGCAAAACAATAAAAAATGTAATTTAAATTTCTTTTGTAGGGATTTGTGTGAACCCTTTCAAGGAGGCCATATCTCTTTCTCCTTCCCCATCCCCTGTTTCTTTTCCTCATATGTGCATGTTTTTTTATCTGGAACTTAAGTCTCTAGGGTTTATTTTTTGGGTGGTTTGTCTTTTTTGTTCATCAGATGGATACTACGTGCAGTCAGTTCACAGGTTTCTTAGTTACTAATCTGTGCAAACAGTCCACATTCTCTGCATGGTAACTGACTATATCTGAGCAAGTCTGTAGACAGTGAGGGACCACCTAATTATTTGTAGCTAGAAATTGCTGAGAAAAGGAAGATGCAAAGAGAAAACAAGCAAAAGAGTCATATGTGAATTCAACGCTGAATTTGTGTTTTCATGCAACATGTAGTGCTAATGAACTTGAAATGTATGATTTTGCACTACTGTCTGTAAATCACAGCTCAGAAATCCAGTGTTACCATTCTTGTCTAATTTCTGCAAGCGTTAGAGTAGAGAACCAACCAGTGGAGTAGCATCAGCTAAGTCTGGGATGGTGATATGATTCAGGATGCACCCAGGTAATTAACAGGCTGTCTGGAAGAATTGAAATGGTTCAGTGGGAGAGGCAGTTAATATTGCAGAATGCCAAATATGGGCATTCTGTAAGTATGTTTTGACCCTGAAATGACAATTCCAAGATGTTCAGATGGTTCAAATATGTGCTTCCAGTACTTCTAGTGGCAGTAAACAAGAAGATACTGGATATAATGTAGTTTTTAAGTAAAAATGCTATAGGTTTGTTTGCCACAATATAAAAGTTATAATTACATGATTCTTTCATTTTGCAGTTTGACTCTAGCGGAGTACCATGAACAGGAAGAAATTTTCAAGCTTCGATTAGGACATCTCAAAAAGGTACGTTTTTTTAATCATGACCAAACCCATATAAATTAGTACTATCAAAATGAAGACATAAGTTGTTCAGAGCTGTCTGATGAAAAAACCTAATACTAAAATGGCTGTACTATTTTATGCCTAATAGTGGCCTTCCTTTTGTTTCTGTTTGTGCAACTTTTCAAAAATGCTGGGACTACAGGGGAGGAATAGTGAGTCCATCCTGTGTAATGCTGTACTGGTTCCTTAAATCCTTCTAAGAGTGCCAACAGTGATGATTTCACCAATCCTGCTCTTCCTCTTCGATTTTCTGAGCTCCTGCTTGCAAGCTCACTGAGCCAGCCAAGTTTGATATATGGGCTTTTTATTTTTGTTTTGTGGCCTTTAAAAAGGTCCAATTCACAAGCATTGCACTTCTGAATTATGTAACATTCTCATCATCTGCAACATCCACCTCAGTTGTTATCAGTTATCATATTACTTATCACAAGAGAATATAATTTTCCTACTTTTATGGAAAATCTGTTCTCTATGCCTTAAATCATTTTTGCAGTCAGATATTTTACTCTAGTCTTTGACTTATGAAAAATCATTTTTCTTGAACCCCATCGTTCTAATAAATCTGTGTAGCGAGATAATTATTACATGAAGAAACTATTGCTGGTTCAAGCAAAAATTTTGAGGAATAACCTGTAAAATGGAATGGCAGTTGATGCAGATAGAAATACCTCAGCAAGAGTGAAAGAAAAGGACTTACATGTGCTCAATAGTAGTTCCTGAGTTGTTGAGCCCAAACAGGTTGTAGTGTTTTTCCCCCTGAAATGTTGCAAAAGAGTCTGTTTCAGGCCTGTTCTCTTCAGATGTACAAGCCACCTGTTATAAATTCTACTATAATAAACTGAACTGGGCCCCTTGAGAAAGCTGCAGCTGTTTCTAAAGAATATGACAGGAAAGTACTTGAATCTGTAGTAGGAAATCTGCATATAATTTGCTGGCACTAGTGAAGTAGACTGCCCACATTGTTCTTCATTGTTAATGGTTTAGAAGCTCCAGTTTCACGTGAAATTCTGTTAGGAAATTCTGTAGGTTTTTTTTCCATGCTTTAACTTTATGGACGTCTAATGGGAATTGCAAATGACAGATGAAATAAACAGTTACAGGATTATTTAACACTGGAATTTTGGTTTCACCTTGAGCATCAATGCTGGAGTACTTTGCAAAAGATGGAAATTCCTTCACTAAATCCCAGAGGGGAAACAAATGTTATTCTTAGCAAATAGTACTTGAGTATATCTGAAGAAAATAATAAAAATACATTCTTAAAGGATAATTCTTATGTGTGATACAGATTTTGTTATTAACTGAAAAAAGCAATTTTGTTACCTTCATTTTACGTGGCTGTATTTCTTCCCTATGCTTCTTTGCTATTTAAAATTTTTTTCCTTCATTCCTTCAGCATATGCTGTTTTGCTGACTGCTCCTCTTCCTTTTCACTCTTGAGATGCTTTCCTGGTGCTCTTATTTTTGGTGCCCTGTACATGCTGCCACCACCAGTTTTCTTTTCCTACTGCTACCCAGGAAATTCTTTTCCAGCTAGTTGCTTTGGTCCTGGAGAGAGGCTCTTGTTTTCTCACTTCCTTTTATGTAGCAGTGACCTGAGGCAGCTAAGCTGGTTCATTCTTGCTTAAAGGTATTCACAGCCTGAGTGTCCTAAATAACAGCTGGAAACAATGCAACCAGCCAGTTCTCTTTGGACTAACATTGGCCTATGAACCACATTTTGAGAGCCACTGAATTGCATAATATATGAACAAAAAGGTCCAAAAGAGGCATAACTGATGGGGGTTTTTTTTTGTTAGCCTTTGGGAAGAACATAGACAATTGTGTGTATAAGTGTGTGGCCTTTTGTGAGGGGAGAAGGACTAAAATTCTTTATAAAGGACTACTGGGTTATGAGGAACTGCCTATCATTTCAGGGTGTTTAACAGAGAGCTGCAGGGATGTGTCTAAATATAGAAAAAAATAATTTAGCATTATATAAACAGGAAAACACCCAACTCTTTATATTGTATCTTAGGAAAAATAAATGGTCCACCCAGATCTGCTGGCAGATTAGTACTACTTGGTTCAGCTTCTAAATTATTAGTAATTTGATTTTCATTTCCTCCGTGGAGGTTCATTTCATGTCTTGTTTTGGGATAAGAAGTTTTTTTCCATCATTTATAGGGATAGTTTCAGCATATCCACTGAAATCATCTAGTCCAGACTCCTCATTTCATTGGATTTGTGGTCATTTCATATGAGTTTTAGATCATACAAATAGAGCTGTTGCTTCAGGATATGGGTTTATGAAAATACTATATCATTATGGCATTTTCTCTCTACCTTGCTGACTTGTGCCTCCATTCCCTTGTGTCATGGCTTGTTGCCCTGTTGCTTTTACCAGCACCACCAGGTTGTACAGAGAATAAATTGGATTGGAGAACTAATCTAGCTTCTTTAAAAAAACTTTTTTTTTTTTGTGATGCTAGTTTCTTTTTTTCTCTTCTTTATTCTGCCTTTTATTTTTTTTATTTTTTTTTTCTCTTAAAGAAAAGATGGATTAGTATTCCAGTTTGATATACCATGTGGCTGTGCAAAAGGCTGTGCCAAAATAACAAGAGGTGATGACGGGTGCTGCTACTAAAAAAATACGTATCAGATGCCAGGCCTTTTTCCTTTTCAGCTAAAATAATTCCATAATTATGAGCTTTCTGATATGGACGAGTTTTGTCTCCCCTTTCCTCAAATTTTCCAGTTCTAGAAGCACTAACTCTGAAGTCAGTATAACCCTGTCTGCAGTATCTTTCAATGAGTATGTTTCTCAGTTTGAGTATACACATAGGATTCCACAAATTAGGCATCATGAAATCTTTATGATTTTAGACAACCTGAATAAATAATTATTTCATTGTTTCCTAATGCGTAGCATAACGATGAGATAAAATTAAATGCTGAAATTAGTTAAGGAATGTGCTCCTACCTGACATGCTTCTTTTGAAGTTGTGCTTAAAATCTTATGCAATACGCATTCTTCATTTGTAATTTTAATAAGATACAAATGGAGAAATCTTTTCAAATTAGATTGGTTTTGGTGTCTCATATCAGCACCTTAAGAACGTTTCTGCTGTAATGATGTGCTCTTTTATTCTTTTGCTTGATTTGCACTTCATCCTTAAAATATTTTACATGTCTTTGCTTAATCTGTCGGTTTGTACAGAATCTATAATTGCCCATATCTCAGTTTTTCCTTTTTTTGTACATCAATTTCAGACCGCTTCCCAGATAATTTATCTCCTTGGCTGTGGTACAAAACCCAGCTGCCTCTCATTTCAAATAGCATCCCTACAGTGCAGAACAAAACCATGAACATCCCATTACCTGTGGGTTCATGAACAGAAAAATTTCTTGAAACGGGCTTTTGCCTTATCTTTCTGAATTTTTCTGGCTTTAAGAGAAAAGCAATACTTTCTTCTAGTTCGGCGGGGTTTTGTAATGTCCTGTTCCTCCATCACCACTGGTATTGATGCAGGGGTAAAAATACCCCTTTTCAAATGGGAAGTAAATGAGCTTTTATATTTCCTTCTTTTCATTTGCAGGAGGAAGCTGAAATACAAGCAGAACTTGAACGTTTGGAAAGAGTTAGGAATCTCCACATAAGAGAACTGAAAAGAATAAATAATGAAGATAATTCACAGTAAGAGGCTTTACTGTCTTAATTTTGCGTGTCTGTTTTTAAATTAATTCTCTAGTATCACATTTTACCTATGGAAAAGACTTGTTCATAATTTCTTTTTGGTTTTCTGTGTTTATATATGTATTTTAAACACCAGTGTATTTAAAGTTAACTAAAATTTCTTACAATTTGGTAAATTTATTAATGTTTTTGATGATTATGCAAGAAATAACATACCTACGCAGCTTGTAGTGAAGAATTGAAACTTGCTAGGCCATATTACTTAGCTAAAAAAACCACTTGTGAGATAACTTAATGCAGTTCACTTAGTTGATAATAATGCAAGAATATGGCAGGAAGGTTTAATGCACCAACAGCAATTTTGTGCTGCACTTAAAATTAGTTTCGTGTTTATGGCACTGTGCTTTCATTCCTACTGAGTATAGGTACCTAGCAGGAAAAAGCCATATCATGTTGTTACTTTGTATTTCACCCTGAATGACCGTGTATCACAATGTTAAATTGCTACATCATATGAACGGTTACTGGGTAGTTTTCAAAGTAATAATTATGTAACTTAAAGTCTGAAGTCCGTTTTCCGTGATGAAAAACACAGACACTGCAGTTTCACCAACACTTTGAGCTGGCACTGTTGCTTGGAAGGAGCTGGTTCTGCCTCTCCCTGGCTACTTAGCCCTGTTCTCTTTCACATGCTTGCAGTGGCATTTCTTTACTGAACCAGTGGTCACATGACATCAAGTGCCTAATAATGCTGCCTCTAAATTGGTTTTTCTTCTACACTGAATATATTAATTGCTGCTTATGGTTTCTCTAGAAAAATATTTGGCGTTGAAATATGTATCTTCATAGTGAATGAAAAGGAAAGTTTTATTTCTAAAAGGGGCACAGGAAGCAAGAATATGCATCTTTTCTCAAATACTTGACTACCTATGACCATACTTACAAAACTGTAGAGAATATGAAATGATGGGATGAGCTGTTGGCAGACTGGCCCTAAACTCTTCTTTAAAGTTTTCTGTGGAATATTACTGGCAGCTTGCCTTAAATTCTTACTTCATTGTTGTACTAAGAATGTGATGAATATTCAGATCCCTGTCCTCTGATTGGATCCCTTCCTCTGATATTTTAGGAGAGGGACTATGGTCCTTTTTCTTGGTCCAGCAGCGTCATTTTATATTTGGAAGAAGTGTTTTCACTTTGCTTTTGCTTAGAGTGTGAGCAGATAGTCAGTTCTTTCTTGTGTTTTCCCCATGTTGCTGTTTCTGATTTGTTTTAACTTCTTAGTGTTATATAAAATCATTTTTTAAAACAAGAAGCAGTAATATATAACCTATCTGGTCGTGTTTTGTGTGAAATTGGAAGAATGTCCTTGTTGTCTGCTCCAGAAAGTTGAAGTGTGAGTCTTCTCTAAAATTTGGCACAACAAAGAGAGATCCATGTATCACGTCTTTAAATTTAAGCACACTTTTCTTATCCTCAAAAAAAAAAAAAAAAAAAAGAGGAAAAATGAAAAACTGTTTGCCAGGATTGACTGTTTTGATGACAGTGTTGTGATAGTGTGTGTAAACTAAATAGTCAAAGGGTACTGAAATTGGTCATGTTGTATCATAAGATTTCTTGTGGTGTAATGTTGCTCAGCATATTATGTTGTTTCTAAAAAGAAAACTATTTGATGAGTAGTACTAAGAAATTTACATTTTGGATGCTACTTATATACCTTAAACAGAATAAAACATTTTTTTTTTTCTTTCAAGATTTAAAGATCACCCCACATTGAATGAACGGTATTTGTTACTCCATTTACTTGGCCGAGGTGGCTTCAGTGAAGTATACAAGGTAGAGTTTGTGGAGTCTGATAAATCTAATTTTTGAGCCATGTACATTTAATTGGGGGGGGGTGACAAAAAGGGATCTAGGATCTAATTAAGTAGAAGGATTGTAATGGGTTGACCAGACTTGGATTAACCTGTGGAGGGGAGGTAACATGACAGTAGCCTTGTCAATAGACTTGTGAATTGCATGCCAGCTTTTTTCCTCACTTTATTGGGTGTTATTTTTATCACCTTTGGTTATAACTTTACCATATTCATGCATTTCTTTTTTAGGCTTTTGATCTTTATGAACAAAGATATGCTGCTGTGAAGATTCACCAGCTTAACAAAAGCTGGAGGGATGAAAAGAAAGAAAACTACCACAAGTAAATATTAATTACTTACGCTTCATATGTTAAGCTTAATAGCATTTCATTGATTGTAGAAGGTTAATGTATCCATCTTCTTTTAGACATGCCTGCAGAGAGTATAGAATACACAAAGAACTGGATCACCCCCGAATAGTTAAACTGTATGACTACTTCTCCCTGGATACAGACACGTAAGTAGAACTTGGCAAGGATTTTAGTGCTGTATATTAGATAAACAGAAATGAAGAGTATTTGAACAAAAATAACGTGTGTTCTTGCTTTCAGCCAAAACATTTTAAAAACCTCACACTAGTTGCAGAATTGTGTCTGCTAAATATTACAGGCCTTCTGTAAGGTGAGAAGAGAGTGTTTTGCAACACCTGACTGGCATTGAAAGGCTGCTGTACCTTAGACAATTTTCCAAGACTAAATGACATCAGGAGCATTACTAGCATAGGTGTAGCCCCTGATGACTGGGCTGCACCTCTTTGCCTGAAATTGTCCCATCTTAAGGGATAGTTAAGGTATTTTGATTTTGAGAAATGTGTCTACTATAAATAAAGAGGCTTTTCTTAATTTCTCATCCATATGGATGCATTCTCTCTTTTAGTGAGTATGAATGTTCTGATTTGCATCAGTTTTCACAAGCTAATAGTTACACTATGTGTTTTATGAACAATTCATTCATATATTTTAATATTCAGGCAGCCATTCTTAAACTTGTCAGAATGAAACTAGGTTGTCATGTCTGCTTCTGATTGTGCAGTATGATACATTCTTTCATTTTATCTCTCTAAATTCTACCCTAGGTTTTGCACGGTTTTAGAATACTGTGAAGGCAATGACTTGGATTTCTATCTCAAGCAACATAAATTGATGTCAGAGAAAGAAGCTAGGTCCATTGTAATGCAAATAGTAAATGCACTACGGTATCTCAATGAGATCAAGCCCCCTATTATACACTATGATCTTAAACCAGGTAAGTGAGAAATGTTATGATTGAAAATGTAATTTATTTTGTATCCTTTGTTTTGTTTGTAATTCATGTCTGAAAATGCCAGGGTTATCTTCTGTGTGTCAGGGTTATTGTAAACAACTGGAAAAAGTATTTCATTGCCAGAGTCATCTGCCTTTTCTGTGGAAAATGTTTGTTACCACTTTTCTACTTTGCATTATTTTGATTTCAATTTGTAGGAAAAAATCCTATAGCTAATAGATATATGCATTGGTTGTTAGCAGTATAAACAGATAAGATCATTAGTAGGCTCAGTTCTGTCTGGTAGTTGTGGAATGCTGATGTAGAATTAATTTTTCCCATATTTTTTTTAAACCTGTAAATATGTAATCAATCACTTTCAGTGTCCCGATGTAGGCACTCCAAAACAGAGGAGTAGGCCTTTACAGAGTTTTCTTTACAACAAATAATAAATATTTTTATAAACTATATTTGTCTTGATTCCATGGCTTTTGTTTTACCAGCTTGCATGAATGATGCTTATATTCTTCATGTGCTTTCATCTGCTACACTTCCAAGTGTGGGGTTTGTGAAGTAATTCTTAGTGCCAGGCTGTTTGCTTTCTCTGCTGTAAGAAACTGTTCACACAGGTTTTTCTTGTCTTATGAAATTGTACAGAATGTATTCTTAGTCTCATTAGTTTTTGTTCTCAGAGGAATTTCATCAAATAATTTTTATATCGAGAAATTATTGCACAACCAACACATGGAGTAAGATTTGTAGGATTGCAGCAATTTCTTGGCACAGTTTGGTGGCATATGCAAACCCTGAAAACTGTAGTGTAGGGTTTGTTCTGGCAGAAAAATAATGAAACTTATTTGTATATACTGCTGTGTTCTGATGTTTCCTCACTCATTTTGGTGTTTCTTTGCTGACCAGCCAGCTCCCAGCTGAGACAGCCATTTCAGATCATGATGGTTAATCTAGAGAGTTGCTGAAACTGCACAGAAACTTGTCATAGTCAAGTTGCTCTAGAGCTGAGGATGTAAAATTATGTAAATGTGTCTCAGTTGGTTCAAGCATGGTGGTAGTAACACCAAGGCCGTGGGTTTGGTCACGGGTCCCTTTTAACCCAGACTGTTTTATGATTCTGAGTCTTTGGTTCTGTAAAATTGTCACTTACTCTCATGAAGTTAGATGTTCTTGAAAATTGAACCTGGTTTTGAAAGTAAAGCGTTCTGTTAGCTTTTTTGAAGTAATTTTCCTTTTTCTTTTCCCTGAATAGGTAATATCCTTCTTGTAGATGGAACAGCATGTGGAGAAATAAAAATTACTGATTTTGGTCTGTCCAAAATAATGGATGATGATAGCTATGGGGTGGATGGAATGGATTTAACTTCACAGGGAGCAGGAACTTACTGGTAAGGCGTGGTTTGATTTTGCTGTTTAGACTTTGGATCATTGTTCAGGTTTTATAAATGCTGTCTTATAAAGCCAATTTGGAGAGACAACTAGGACTAAAAATATTAAGATGGATGACAAACAAAGGTTTTTGTACAGTGCTGTGATGTTGATATTCCCAGATGTTAGAAGAGTAACATAGCAAGTAAAATAAGAGTGTTATTTATTTATTATGGAGGTGATCACTGTGATTTAGAAACATGGTTTCCTCTGAAGAAGCAGGTATTTAATCCTTGGCTGCTGGTGGTTGAAGACATTTGACAGAGCTGTGATGATTAAGTGTGGGTGTTTAGTACTTGGAAATTGTAGAACAGGGATTACCAACAAACAGGTAATGTCCTTAGGACAAAAGAGTATTGAGTCTTCCTTCCTAAAGGTTAATGACAGCTCAGCAGCTGTGATTTATGTGATCTATTTTTTGTGTACTTGCGTGCTTATCCAAAACACTGGAGTTTCAGAGCTGCCAAAGGATAGGAATGACAATAAGCATTTCATTGCTTAGAGAAAATCTGGTTTTAGAATTTGGTCTCTAAAGATGCAGATTCTTCATGGCACAGTAGCTCTTTGAGCTTGGATATGTGCTGGTTGTGTCAGGGTGGGTGGATTAGCAATCCTGTGCTGGCCAGGTTGTTACAAGTCATTTGCTCTGCAGAGAAGCCAGTGTCATTCCCATTTGCTTCTCATCTCTTCCCATAATAAGGAGTTGTATGTAATAAAGTTTTTGCCTTTTCCTTCAGAGTTTTTAGAAAAGGAAACACATACTCTTCCACAAATGCCGTGCACGTGCTGTGAAAAAATGATTATTCAAGTTGAAGCTTTTTGGAAGTGTTAGGCTTTTGCTACTCTTTTTAATGCTTTACCTATTTAAACACCAGTTTAAATGTTTTATTTTAGGAATATATATCAGAATAATTTTGGCTTTTGTATTTCATCTAGAATGCCTCAGGCAGTAGTGGTGCTGCAAACTTAAAAGTAAAAAACAATCTGTAGTTATTATAGATTTATGATGAATCTCTGCATTTCTAATTCATGCTTTCTCTGTGCCCAAAATCTTCATTAGGGAAGGAGATACTTACAGTGAGTTTGAGGTTGGGAATGAGTCTGTTCAGACTACATTGCACAAACTGTAAGCAGCATAGGCCTGGAGGGGATTTCCTCAGTCATTGGGCCTACTTACCTGCCTTCCCAGGCAGTTAGGTTATATAATCTCTTTGGTAAATGTCTAGATGTTTATATTAAATGTAGTTAGTGTTTTGGCCCCAGTAATCCGATTCGAAGTGTCTTCTGTAACCTCGGTTCTCTGATCATTAGAAACCTAATCCTCTGCTTTACAGACTGTGTTTATTTGTGGCCAGTTTATACTTGCTTGTTCCTGTGCTGACATTGTCCTCCCTCAAACAGGTTGTGGCCCCTCCCTAGTACCTGCTCCTTGGTGGTTTTGTAGCCTTCACACTTTTCCCCCTGAGCTATAGACTATCCATTCTTCAGATCATTTTAGTAACCTTCTTTGCATTTGTATCACTTCAAGATCACTTGTCTTGATTGTTGTAATCAGAATTGTAGACAACTTTCTTCTCCAGAAGAGTTTGTGATACTGTTTAATATGGTTGTATTTTCATCTCATTTTTCTGCCTATTTCCATTTCTACAAATATTTCTTCGACGTTTCTATTTAAGTCTTATGTGTTGTTGACAAGAGTGCCTGTTCTGTAGTTGCTCTAATAGATTTTTTGCCTTTTTCAATTTTAAATTTTACAGTTAATAATACTTGACTGCACTTAAATTAATACATTTGGAGGGTTTTGTTTGCCTTGTAAAGGAAGTTCCATTTCATCAGTTATTCTGTAATTCAGGAATGGCATGGGAACTTCCTCAGCTCCCATTAAGTGAAGTTCTCTTTCTGCAGAATGTAGGGACAGAAATAACAATCACCTTTGTCTATCATATACTGCTCTGGGTAATGTTACCATTTTTACTAAAAACTTGGGTAAAGGGTCTTTAAGCCATATTTGCATTTTGTTTGATTTCTAACCAGGTCTTGCTGTAAAATGCTCTATTTGGCTTTCATCTCTTGCTTTGATAGATGGCTTCATATTTAACCTCAGGTCCCAATAAAAAAAAAGTGATTGATGGGCGTTTTAAGTAAAAAAATGTTTGTATTTGTGCTTGTGTGTGTGAAATAGAGACCCCTCCATTTGACTAACTGTACAAACACTGTAGTATCAGTTTTGGTGAGTTGCAAGGTGTTGGAATGCAGATCATAGGGCAACTGTACAGTTGTCAAAAGCTCAGAGATGTGAAGGTGAGGTGTTTGTATAGTTTGATAATTGAGCACGTTCTAGTGATGCCATACTTACAGACTGAAATGCCTGTTCTGTTTTCCAGGTACTTGCCTCCAGAGTGTTTTGTAGTTGGCAAAGAGCCACCAAAGATTTCTAATAAGGTTGACGTGTGGTCAGTTGGAGTAATCTTTTTCCAGTGTCTTTACGGTAGAAAGGTAAGGAAAATGTTAGAAAATCTAAAGAGTTTTAGTGTAGGTGCCTGTTCTCAGTAGACTGTTAACTACCTTTGTAAAGACATGAATCTACATGGAAAATTACTTGTGTTACTTTTTGGTGTTGTACATTGATTTTGCAAAAAATTAGAAAATCTTGCCGGTTTTTTATTTTTTTACTTTTTTATTTGCGGAATAGTTGGCAGTTTGTATTAACATTGCAACAACTTACTATAGCATAAATATTTATGAAATCAAAGTAGTTGGATAAAACTCCTGAAAAAAATCATGTGCTTGTTTTGCAGCCATTTGGCCACAATCAATCACAGCAAGATATCTTACAAGAAAATACAATATTAAAAGCCACAGAAGTTCAATTCCCTGTCAAACCTGTTGTAAGCAATGAAGCCAAGGTAACTTTTTTAATAATCTCTTGAGTAAAACATTCTTCTTGAAGGATTCCGCTGTAAAATTGTTGTTAACCCAAGAATGCTGTGAGACATAATAACTAAGTATGTAGAAAATCAGAATTGAGAACTAGTATTTGGATGTTTTTATTTAAGCAACCTTATTCTGGGACTTCTCAAAACCATGCACTTCAAAGCAAAACTCTATATATATTCAAGAAATTTGCAAGTGGTTTTTAAGTAGGCCACCTCAAAAATTGTCTGCTTTACTTTTTCCCAGAGGACCTTATGTGTCTCATTCAGGCTGTCTCACTAGAAGTTCTTGTGAAATGCTGCTGCTAACAGTAGCAAGCTCTTTCTGAAAATAGTGGATGTTATTCTCTGCAGCCTTATTGTCTAGAAGAACTCCTTGACTACCAGGTACCTGAAGGATATGACCTCTAATGCTCTTCCCCTTGAAAGGTCGTAGTATCTGTGTATTAACTTAAATCTGAGTTTAGAAACATGAATTTTTCAGATTAAAAATCAAGAAGATATTTCGATGCTGATTCAGGAGATAAAACTGCCAGAATGGTTGATCTGCCACAAAGGTGTCAGTTCCTCTACACAGGAAATTAAGAAACACATTAAGATGGTTTCCAAAACAATTACTACTATGAGCATCTGTAACACAAATCCAATTCTGTGAAAGTGGAAGAAAATATTTTATGTTACTTGCTTGTAAAAACTCTCCTAATTTTTGAAAGATATATTCATGACCAGATGCAATAGATGTAGTCTTGGGAAAAAAATGCCAAGATAGTGGAATGCTTATTCAAGTTTCAGCATCTAATTAAGCATACTTAGATTTGGGACACAAGATGCCAAAAATTTAGCAATGTTAACATTCAGCTTCTAAAGATTAAAAGGAAAGGAAACATATTTCTAGAGGCAGTAACTTCCCAAGAAAATAAGTCTTTTGGGTACATAAACTTGCTGTTACAAGTGGAGGTATATTTCTGTTCATTATATTTTCTAAAAGTAGTGTTAGTGAGAGAATTGCAGTTAAAGTTATGAAAAACTGGTTGAAGAATTGTAGTTAGAATTGGTGGGGTTTTTGATTGAGGTTTTTGTTTGCTGTTGGTTTTTCACCAGCATTTGAAAAAAACTATCCCTTGAATGCAATTGACAAATAGGCATCATGTTACTGATACCTTTACATAGTAAGAATTTATATCTGTGTCTTTTAACTTTGCATTTCTTTGTCATTAGTAGTTTTTATGGAGAGGATGTTAGGAAAGAGTAGATAGTTCAGCATGGAGAATTAGCAACTTTTTGCATTCTCTGTGTATTTGCATGCACTGTTTGTTTGGAAGACTAAAATAAACTTCCAGTATTCTTCACTCATTTTAACCATTGTCATGATAGCTGCGAGAGAGAGGGAGAAATTATTCTCTGGTGGAAATGCTATAAAACAATTTCAGACTAACTTCTTAATGCAGACCATTTACAATGACTGTGTGGAATCCAAATTGTTTTTCAGATTTATAGGCCTGGCAGTTGGAAAAGAACAGCTTGTAAACTGAAATTCTGATTTGGAAAACATAGAGATTAAATAAATGTGGAACCTCAAGTGACATTGTTAGTTTTCAAACTGTAACTGTCCTTTGATCCTCCTCACTGTTTCCTGTTTTGTACAGTGGTCTCCTTTGCTTCACACTAGTGGGGCTACAGTGCCACAAAACTGTGAACTATTTTAAAAACATTTTAGACAGAAACTGTTATTCTGAGGATCTTGCTAACTGTTTACAGTTTGTTTTGAAGGATTTACTGTGAAGAATTTGATTAAAGTTTCTAGTATCCAAGAACATGTGAATATCTACTAACAGATGTGCATGATTTTTATATTGTACCTTGTTCATGCTGGATATGCAAATGATAGAAGTAAATTTGAGCATGGAACTTGTATCACAGATTTTCTCCTTTAATCTCCAGTTTTTAATTGGAGCGAAGAACAAACAGCTGAGCAGATTTATCAAAGAAGATATATGTAATTCTTTTAAATTAAGTTCTAAATTAAGTAATGATGTGCTAATCAGTTCTGTAGCAATAAGGATTTTCTATCATTAAATGTTGAAGCCCAGGCTCTCAGGAGACCAAATGTTCTGTGTGTGCTAGACCTAAGACTTGACAGAAACTTTCAGCACAGAATGATTGGCATACACCTTATGGACCTAAAAGTAGGGATGACATAGTGAATTTAGCTACAGAGTTTTTCAGTTGATTAGATAATTTTAAGTAGTTGTGATTGAGTTTTTCATGGGAAGAAAGTTTCAGCAAGATAGTGGTTTCCTAAATATTATTTATATAATGCCTCTTGAACATGTCAATTTCATGTTTTGCTATACCCTCTCATGGCACATCTAGAAATGCCTGTTTTCAAAAGTCAGCTAAAGCATTGAAATTCTGTCTCTGCATCATCTACCTATTCTTCCCCACTCAGTGGTTTTAGAAGCTCATTGGAGAAAGTAGAAAGGTCACCTTTTTCAATCCTCTGACACTTGCTCCTTGTTTTTATTAGCCTGTTCAGGCATAAAACACGCAAAAATGTAATTGGATGAGGTGCTAATGTTTTACTTGTAAATATAGTTCCTAAACATGGAAGTACATATTTGAAGTGTGATTATTTGAAACCAATTAATTTGCTGATTTTTTCTTTTTGCCATGATGTAACATTTCTTCAGTGGGCCCAGCAGTAAAATGTGACATTTGTACATTAGTCATTTGAATTGAATTATTTAAGAACAAGAATTTGTTTAGCAGCTGGTTTATTCAGGAGGACTTGCCTACTTGCCTGAAAAGCAAATGTAAGTATTTAGAATGTTTCTGTAACTTCCAACATTTCTTTTCTAGGCCTTTATCAGACGCTGTTTAGCATACCGAAAGGAGGATAGATTTGATGTCCACCAGCTGGCTAATGATCCTTATCTTCTCCCACATATGAGGAGATCAAATTCTTCAGGAAACTTGCATATGACTGGCCTAGCAGCATCCCCTACACCGCCTACTTCAAGCATTATTTCGTACTGAAATTTCTCCAGCTGAGGAATGGGATGATACCTTTGTTTAGTTTTCAGATGCAGACTTGGGCTTGAAAGCATTTGAGTGTTTTTACACAGGACAAGTTTGATAACTGTGTTTTCAGACTGAAGTCCTCCTACATAGTGTCATTTGTATGATTGGAATGGATCATGGACTGTGAATAAAGGTACCCTTCTGAGAAACACCATTAAACACTGAAGGATGAAGGATGACACTTCCTGTTACAAACTAACAGGTATACTGTGTTTAAGACTGAAGAAAAGGTTTTTAGTTTTTTTCTGGGGAACATTGTAAATAATCTTTTTAATAGTTTAAAGTACATTTGGTGGATACTGGAAAGTTCTAACATGAAGAAGGGTAGTTTTTCATTATTTGAATAAAAAAGGGTAGTGAGCAAATTTGAAAACACAGGAAAAATTTTGTGCCTGGTTATAAATGAAATGAACTGCCATCTTTCCAAGACATTGATCTTTCGAAACCAAAGTAAGGAGTGTGAGACAGTGAAAGATAATGTTCAGCATCAGATTTCTCAAATAAAATTGGAGTATTTTATTTGGCTACTCAGGCTTGTACCTCCAAAAATGTGGTGGTGTTTCACTGAATTTAAATTGGAAGGGTGATAGGGAACTCCTGGTACTTACTTCTCAAATAGATTGCTAATTTTGAAATCCATTCAGTTTTTTAAAAATACTATACTTGCTGTGGTATTGAAACGTGTGAAACCTTCCAGGCTTCTGATAAAAGCAAGCAACAGTATGAAACCAAATGCAAACAGGTCATGTATAATGTTCTATGCAGGAATAATGATAAATTCCCTTCTAGCTCTATTGTAAATTGTTGTACAGATGTCACATTTTCAGTTAAATTTCAGCAACTTATTCCTGTACAAATGTTTAAAGTATGGCTTTTTCTAATTGGATATTGTATTTTTTTTAAGTCTCCCTCAAGGCGCTTTTAATTGCTGCTAAATGATGTTGCTTTTACTTTTACAAGAGTCAAATGACCTCCTTAAGGTGCGAGTCAACTGTACAAGAGATTGAGAATAGGCAATCTGTTAACAATCAAGGCATGTAAAGCAGATCTGTGTTGCCAATATACAGTACAGTTCTTTAAGTCAGTTTATTGCGTTCTCGTCCTGCAGAGCGCATTGATAATAGATGTAGAAGTTGCTCATGGTTATTCTCTATTTCTGGAAGTTCCTATCAACAAGGAAATGTTTCTTGTGGCTTGTACAGGTATTTCAAAATGTGAAACATTTTCTAACTGCCTTGTATGGTAGAAACTTATTTTTCAGAACAGTGTATCTCTCTCCTGTTCACTATTCTTTTTACTATCCCATTCTTGATGCTGAATACCTATATGTAATTTTGTCCATGTTGCAGAAAGAGGAGGCTGTATTACCACAGGTTTTCATTTAGTATTGTACAGTTAAACTGTTGCTCTTGTTTCTGATCTTGCAAGCCATTTTGTTTTCATTGTATATAAAGAAATGTTAACTGTCTCTTTAAGATGCTGCTGAAATTGTAGAGAATGTAGCCAAAACAGTAATAAACAACGGCAGTTGAAATTTCAACTTTTTCATTGTGTGTTTTTACGTTTCAGCACAGGGTAAATCACATAACCGTATCAGTGAGCAACACGAAAATATTTAAAGCAAACTCTTCTTAATTGCAAGCAAGAGGCCAGTAACACAGTAATTAATTTAAGTAACATTGGAGGTGAAAGGGAAAGATTCCATGAAACTTAAAACATCTGTCATGATGAGGTAACCAAAACTTCATTTGATTGAGTAGACCGCACAGTAACAACTCGTAAGTATTTCAGTGGTCCTTTTTAAAATATTGAGCTGTGGGCTAAGATCAGCTCATGGAATTATGAAAATTCTATTTTAGAAACTTAAACAGAATATTGGGGCTCCATCCTTTCCACTCTCTAGAACACAAGACCAAGTGCAGAGTTCAAGGAGAATGTGCTATGGCTCTAAGTTCACATTAGATTTTATTCCTTCTTAGTCTACATGTTGATAACTGAAATTGAATTGGCGGTTTTGCCACACGAAAATACGCTGGGTAGTGTGAACTGAGTTTTTATTTGGTGGAGGCTGGTCCACAGCTTGGCTTTCTGGAAAGTGCTTTTGACTCGCGGGAAGCCGGGAAATGGCAGTGCGGGCACCGGAACAGCGCGGCCCGGGGAGCTCCGCACTGCGGCCACCCCTGTGGCAGCCTAAGCGGGTGACTGCGTGTTTTAAAATCAGCAGCCCCGAAAAGGAAAGCATGTTTAGGAATTCAAAGCATCCTGCGTGTTCCTGCTCCAGCTTTAATGTCTTCTCGGACGTGCGAAAACCACAGGTCTGAGGCGGGGCCACCAGCCCGGCCGGGCCTCTCCCCGGTTCCGCAGCTCCCGCGGCCAAGCGGGACGCGGCACCTCCAGCCTGGGGAAGGGATGCGGGTCCCCAGCAGCGCTGCCGCCTCAGCCGTGCTCTGGATTCCGGCCCTGCCCGGGGCTGGAGCCGCTGCTGTCGGGGCAGAGGAGCTGCGGCCCCGCCGGGCCTGGGCTGGGCAGGTGCAGCGCCGCCCCTGCAGCCATGGCGTGCGGCGGAGTGGTTCGGCGAGGGAGGGGCGTCGCCAGCGAGGTGAAAAGTGTCTTTTGGTCTTTTATTACTCTTCAAAGAGCCCTGAGGACTTGGTGCTCTTCTCCAGAAGTGGGATATTGCGCTGGGAGGGAAGACTGGAGAGTGTGGCCTGGTGGGGTAGGAGCCTGGGCAGCGTATCAGGACAGGGGAGCCTCACAATTTGGAGCCACTGCGGTGTCCTGATATGGGTGTCTAAAATACTTGAGTCTCACAATTGCTATTGCATTTTAAAAAACTTTTCTCTATATCAGTTACAACCAGAGTGAGGACTCTGGTTTCATAGCTGAGGATGTCAGGCAGCAGCTGACGGTGTTTGCCTCGGTGAGCCAGCCAGGCCAGCCTGTCCCTCTGCCGCCACATCACAGACACCGGGGCACTGTCGGGTGCCGCCGTGAGCCTGCCATGGGCTGCAGGGTGTACATGCCCTTCCTCAGGCCTGCACCATACCTGGCTCCAGGCAGCCAGGGACTGTAGAGTTGAGGACTGGGTTGCCTTTGTAGGAAAGGTAACACTGCACATTTTTCAGAGAAATAATGAATGATCCCGAAATCTCATGTCTTTGTGATCACAGATTGGTGAAGGGAGTCTAATGAGATACATGGAACTCCCCAAGTCCCCATCCTAAGGGTCTGTCTGGCATTGCATACCTGCCACCTGAGACCAGTGTGTTTCCAAGCACCCCTTCCACAAATAAAGCATGTTTTACTCAGTCCTTAATGCTTCCTAGGCAATGATCCCTGAAAAACTCTCTAACCTCTTCCAGTACCAAAGTTTGGCTCAAATTTACTTATATCGTGACAAATTAGTCCACCTTATTCTTAAGGATGCCTATCAGTGATTGCTGCATTACTTATCCAAGTGATCGATTCTAGTTTTTCCTAGTACTCTGTCTTTCTCACTGCTCTTTAAGCCTATTATATTTCCAGACCTGGGCACTGTGGCACAAAAACCAGTTTCCTGCCATGTATAGTAGGAGCTCATGTACATAAGCTTTGCTTTCTATGCAGTCACCATGTATTTAATTTTGAACTTCATGTGTATCTTTTGAAATTAAGATTATTATCCTCTGAATAAGTGAGGTTCTTGCAGGAATAATTTCAGATACTCAGCTCCTAACAGAATGTTTGACAAACTCTTGTTGTTGGAGAAATTAGATTTTTCTTTTTTGCTGGAGGTAATCATGCTATGTTTCCCAAGCCAGTAAAATTCTGTGTATAAATCAAGGAAAGGTGCTTTCCCTAGAAATCTCATTTTGTATCTATTGTCTCAGGAGCTAATTGGGTATCATTAAGAAATTACAGGATGTTTAAATTTCAGAATCTCCTTGTACAAATCTGTGGGTACCTTCTTCTCTGCACCATTAAAACACACCCAGGGACTTTCTGTCTAAGCAGTGGAGGAGATCAAAGCCACATTTGCAATGTTCTCAGAAGATGTGCAGCCACCAGACCTGCAGGTCAGCCAGCAAAATGAAATGTTTTCTTGCTCTTGTATAAAGCTATGCCATGGTATTCAGCAAAGCACAGCTCTGCAGACCAATAAAACAAGTGTTTCCTGGGAAGAGAATGCCATGGCCTCAGCCCCAAGCCCTGGCCCATTCCTGTTTCTGTAGTTTTGCAGTTGTACTTACAGTGCAAAAACCAAACAGTCCCTGGACATCACCCTTGTGTTTGCTGTTACTCTGGGGAAACCTGTTTACCCATATGCAAAGTTAGAATCATTTTGCAGGTGGCCTGGGGTTGTGGCTTCCTGTTATTTGTAATATTGATGTCCAGGGGGGTTGTGCAATTGCTCCCTTCTCCAAAACTGGAAGGACAATCCTTAGCAGAGTTATTGTCTTTAGTAAGGTCTGGGAGCAGCCACAGCTCAAAGAGTGTAAGCTCTATCAGTGCTTAGAAGGGCCTGACAGTACCTTATTGAATCAATAGATTATTTTTGATATTGGAATACTGAAATATTTATAGTTCAGAACAGAAGACATTTCAAACCAGCTTCTTCTAAATGTTGTTCACTAATAGAGAACTTTGATAGTTTAAAATATCAGTGGTATACAGCTTTGTCAAAAGCAGTGTGTTATGTTAAATACACTGGCTGTATGTACAAGCATGGGGTTATTTTTTATGGTTCTAGTTGAAGGGATAAAAGTGCCATACACATCTCCAAGCTAATGGCTTTTGTGTAATATGTGCAAATACTGTATTTTACTTTGTAGTACTCCTAGGCAATATGTGTCTCCTATTGCTCAAATGAATTTTAACTTAAATTTATATATAGTCTGCACACCTTTCACTGCAATGGAATAGTTGGAACTGGGGCTTGTAGAGCAAGAGGTCCTGTGATACTTTAATATGTATCTTCCAGCCCTCAGACACTGGCCTTGCAGCTTCTGGAGCAGCTGTGCTGTGTCCAGCAGTGCTCCACTATTGTTACCATGCAGCCATGGTACATGATGTGGGGAATGAAATGAAAATTTCTCCTGAAATGTGCAGTGGTTAACAATTGGATGGATGGATGGCAGATTGCTGTAAGAATCAGTGTAATATGTGGTTACACTGCTGGTGATGTGGCAGGGGCTTGAGAAACACTATTTTAATGCACAGAAATGTATATTACAGCATGAGCTCTTTCCTATTCATATCCCACTAATGCTTCCAGAAAAGAGTTGTCAAAATGCAAGACAAAGACAGGAGAGATGGCTGCTTGTATTTTGTCTCTGAACTTATTGGGACACTCATGGGTTTAGTAGGCCTGGAATGAAAGCTGGAAAAGGGAACTGATTGTCTGTAGCATTGTCAAGAGCTTTGCAGGAGAGAGCACCAAGAACTGCTTTCCTTTGTGCATTTGTGAGCAGATCCAGTAGGTCTTCACTTACATTCATTGGTAGAAGAGCAGTTTCCACTAAAACTGATAGAACTAGCAAAGCTTTAAAGGACTCAGGGAAGCAGAACACGCCCCATGCTCCCAGAATTCTGCCACTACCTCCTCTGTCTTTGGGCTGAGCAGGCAGAACAGGACTTGCCAGACAGTCACATACCCAGGGCTGACCTAGCGAGGTGGTGCAGCTTCTTTCATCCCCCTAGATTTGTCCCTATAAGAAGCCACATGAAGAGTTGTTGCACAGCTCTGTGTATTTGCATGATGTACAACTTCCTTCGTGACAGATGTAATCATCCTAACTACAGCACAAATTGTTTGTTTCAGGCTTGCAGCTGTGGCTCATTGGCTGCTGGCAGAGCTCTCCTCACTGATTTGAGCACTGCTATACCTTCCCTGCATGCCCTTCTGTTGCAAAGGCAGGTAAGTAACCTGTGAGTTGGCAAACTGCACTTGCCCATAGTGGATTTGGAGCATCTTGTTCCATTGGTTAGATCTCAATTCATATGCATTTATATGATACCACAAAATCCTTATCCTGCTTGTAGGGTTACATAAAAATGTATCAGGTGCTGAGCTGATCTCATAAATTGTCTTAGAGCTGTCAGGATAGTTTTATTACTGAGCCCAAACACATTCCAATCTAACAAATTACCATATCATAAAGGTTATTGTCCTATCACCCAATTAACAAAACCTTTACATATAAAATAGAAGAATTACTCCTCTGTCATCCTTTATCATCTGTCAGGATTCCTGTGTTTTCAATGACCCTCATCCTTTTCCACTTATATTAATATTTTCATATATTTCTAAAATGAAAATCTTAATATGTAGGTAGTGCATGCAACAAATCATGGTCCTAATGGTGAAAACGCCCAAGAAGCAGACCTACCCCCACAGCTGGGCTCTGGCTCTCCCTCATGAGGAGCACCTCTCCTAAAGGGGATGGTTGGCTGGCTATCCTACCTCTGTTCTGGTGTGGCCATCTTGCTGGAGATGCACAGATGACTTCCTTCTACAGGCAGGAGAGTCCAACCAAAATTTCTGAGAAACAGCAACACTCACAGCAGCCACCACAGAGATTTGGGTGCTTTACCAGCATATGAGCCCTCAGTGCCTTTCTGCCTGATTGTCTCCAGGGGGTAGGAGTTACAAAAACCCACCATCATTTTTAAGCATTCCCTGACTAAACTAATGCAGGAAGAACCTGGTGTTCTAATTATTCCATATCCCACAGTTACTAAAAAGTAGCTCCTCTACATGCTGCACAAGCATCTGAAGGTCAAATCTAATACTGCATCTATGTTCATTATCCTTTGGACACCCAGGGATGAGGTGACACTGAGCATCAAGTGCCTTTGCACTCTGTGACTAAGCAATGACATCTGTTCTTGGCAGATACTTACCAATTCAGGATGCAAGTGCAAAATGCTTTCATAAGTGCAATAAACTTTAGTTTTGAGGGCAGTAAAATTCTCACTCAACAGTTTTTATATATGGTTTGATTAATTAATGGTACTTCTGAGTCAAACAAAACCACTGATAAAGGATTAGCAAGTACTGAGGCCATAGTAGGCAGCATGGTTGCACTCTGTGCTTTTAGAAATGCTGATGATGTTTTCAAACCTGTCTTTTTAGATGGAGCTTCCTAATGCTGAATTTTTAACAACACCTAAAAGGAAAACAGGTGTTTGCCTCTTTCCTTCCTGTCCCATTCCTTTCTTTTAGAATTGTCTGGTGCAGAAGTGCTTTGGACAGTTACTTTGCACGAGGACTAAGAGTAGGTTTCTCAGTGAACAGAGATCTGTCTCTGGGGGCATTTTCTTCAGGGAGCATTTTCTTTCTCAGCTGAACCCCTTGGGTAGAAGTCACAGATTTAGGGTGGCTTTCTAGAATCTTGCTGAAATCTACTAGTAACTGGACTGAGCCAAGTAGTTAGGAGTGATATTTGTTACTGGCTTAGTAGTAACAAACTGGTAAAGACATTAAAGTTAATCCCAGAGAGATATGGATTGGGTCAAGTGCTTGACCATGACTGGGAAGGTGAGACTCAAATTCCTGCAAACTTTGATGGTTTTCATTTAAAGAGATAGACAGAATGTACACACATCAGTGCATACACACACAACTGTAGAGGGCCAGACCTAAGCATGTTTTATCTCAAACATTCTGAGTATTGCTGCAGGAAAGGTGATCAAAGGAGAGGGTCATGCAGAGGTGGGGCAGCACTGTTCTGAGCCAACTCCCTGCTCTGCCATGAGGCTCATGCTCAGTGTCCTACCCCCCAGGTCCCTTCCTGGAGAAGGGCTGACTCTGCATCAAAGCAGTGCAGAAAATCTAGTCATGCACCAGGTTAACTATAAAAGTATTGCCCCCCACTCTCCCTCTTTTTTCTGTCTTCCTCTTTCACTCTTGACCATCCATGCAGCAGGACCGAGTTGGGATCTAAGGACTGATGGATGACATTCTTTGTTTCCTTCCACTGCTTTTCCTGGGCAAAGCACAGCTATCATATTCTACTCTGTAATCTGTACTGTAGTTTATTGTGGGAGTAGGGAGCTTCTGGAGCTGTGCTGTGCTTGGGTGACAGCACCTAGGAGTACTGGTGTGTTGATGCTTGTGTGACAGCACCTTTGATGAACTTGCTGTTGAGAACTTACTGAAGTGTACAAAATGAAGGGCTTGTTAGTCACCACCTTTGTGGAAGCGTATTGTACAAATTTAAGGGTTTGTTAGCCAATACCTTTTTAGTCTAAACAGTGGTCTGGTTGCTACAGTTGTGGCAACTGTACAATAAAAGCATAAATGTTCCTGACACCTGGTCTGGTGTCTTCGTTCAGCCTGATGAGAGTTTCTGATGAACATGATGATGGGTCACGACAACAAGCACATGGGAAATATACTGCCTCTGCTTTGTTAAGAATGTAGAAACCTGTAGCAGGCACTCCATGTGTACACACAGACCCAGCACAGGAAGCTGAGAAGTCATCTGAGACCTCTGGACTCTCACAGCAGTGCAAATATCAAACATAAGCCATTGCTTAACCAACATTTTTGACTTGTAGAGGGTGAAGTGTCAGCATCTTTTCTATTTATGACTCAAGCGGACAGGTCCTTAAAACTGTTGATCTCATAGGAGAGAGGAATATGAGATGTGAAGAGGATTACAACAGGGGAAGCAAACACTTGCCCTTGTGAATTTGTATGAACTATATTTAGAATTTAAATCCAAGCATAATTAAACAGTGCTAATGAGACAGAGGGACTTATCTTCATTTGGTGTATAATTGGTATCGCTGATTTCCTCATTCATTTTTTCCTAGTTTTAAAGCTGCCTTGTTCCAGTGAGGTTAGATGGTAAAAGCTACCCTGCAGAGAGAAAGTATGTGGCCTGGAGCTAAAATTCAGTTGGAAGCCTTTTAAGGGATGCTGCTTTCATGATAGCATCGATAACTGACAGCAAAGACACCTGTGAATGTGTAGCCAACAGTCAAATAAGGCAATCTTGGTGCAGTGTACCCTTAAAAATTGCACACAATTTTACAAAGACCATAATGGGGAAGAAAAGTTCACCCTTTCCAGTGAGTGAAACAAAATACAGTAAGAGTTTTAATATTCGTAGTTATATAATCCACAACTATTAACTGAAGTTTGAATTCCTTCTCAAGATTATGCTCCAGCTCATCCAGGAATGCGAAGCTTACATAGGAAATTTTGGTGACATTTTGTGGTGGGCACACTGCAGCAGGTCTGGGTGGAAGATGGTAATGGTCTTGCCCAACTGAAGTAGCTCTAAGCCCATAACCAGAACAGCAGCCTGTGTTGCAGCTCTGTGCCAATAGCTGATTAAATTTCTGAGCAAAGGACAGAAATAGAGCTGCAGGGGCTCGACATTTCTTTTGACCTAGTCAAAGCCAGTGAAGAAGTGGATGCAATAGGCAAAGTCAGATTACCAAAGTTCTATTTTTGCTTTTCAGTTTTGTTTTTGGTTGGATTCAGTCTCCTTTTAATTATGCCTCAAATGGATACAATTTTTTTGAGGGTTTATTCCACATCTGTTTCAAACTGCAGCGAAAGCAGCTGTTTCCTAAGGGGTAGCACAAGAATGACCATGCCTGTACATTTCAGTGCTGCCATGCATGCCAGGGTGCTTGTGCTTAATGCCTGACAGGGGTGCTCAGGAGCATGAGACTTTGCTGTGCATCACTCCTAGTGGCAATACTTGCAGCCAGCTGGAATCTGTTCTCAGTGACTGCCTGTAAAGATTCTTCAAACCCTCCTCCCTGCAAAGTGACCACCACTAACCAAATGCCTGTCCACCCACTGAGCCAAACCAGTTCAAAGAGGAGCACTACAGTGCCTGTGAGAAGCTCTGCTGGATAGGAAGAGGATAGAGTGAGATGAGTCCCACAAAAACAACAAATGTTTTTCATCACAGTCCAGTAATTCAGCACAGACTTATCCTTTGGGTTGCTGAACCCAAGACTTTGTTTTTTCCTTTTCTGGAAGGGGATTTGAACACTTCCCTGCTAAGACTGCAATGCAGATTAATCTGAGGCATAGGAATTGTTATAAACATTTGGTCTCAATTTCCCTTTGCTCAGTTTCACTGGACCACTCTGACTATGTCACCCTCTTAAATGCCCCTCTCTCTTTTGGAGGCTGTCTCTTTTGACTGCTTAGGGGCCTGTTTGCTGTTCCATAAGGTGAGATTTGCAGCTGTACTTCCTGTTCATCATTACCTAGCTAGGCTATTCAGTCAGCCCTCTGGCTACTTACTGATAGTCAATAATACTGGGTTTAACTTCCCAGGGGAACAGATAATTTTAGAAGTTGTTCTGCACCCACAAAATACCTTAATCTGCTTATATATTTCACAGAATGGTATGTCTGCTCTTGCTGCTTTTTCACAGTAACAGTCCAAGTGGTTGAGCTCTTCACGCTGCCTTGTGGTTGAAACAGCATTGAGAAAACACTATTGGTAACCAGACTGAGAGCAGCAGCAAGTACAGCTGCTCCACTTGTGAGCAGTCCAGAGCCACAGCCACTTGTCCACTGAGGTTCTGACTGTCTAGAGCCATGAAAAACCCCATGACTCTCAAAGTGTCAGAGACTGGAGTCTTAAAAAAATTGAAAAGTCTTAGCACTCCTTTCTGCTGCCTTAAACATAATTTTCTATTATATTCCTTATGAACCATCTTAGCTTAACTGCTGGGGAGTCCCACTGTCAGGATTAAACAGATGTTTTATTTCCTGCTACAGGTGGGTGAAATAATAATCACCAGCTCTGCCTCACTGGCTGCCATGTGGTCTGGAAAGGTGCCATATGCCCAGCACTCAGACTGCTGCCAACAGGAAGCTGGGGGCATTATTTATTATTTGCCTAATCAATTTAAATACTGTATTTCTTTCAGAAAGCACATTTCTAGTCTTTATAAGGAGATATGTACGAGACCTATCAAGTGACCTCCTCTAGTGAAGTGCATCTTCTGTTCAAACAGCCAGTATTCTGCTTGCACAGCATATGGGGCTAGAAGCAAAGACCTGGCACTTGGAGCTGCACTGTGCTCATGAGCTGCACTCAGCATCACAATCAGTTGTGGAGGTTGTTCAAGTTCAATCCCAATAACAACAGTTTCCTTTTAATACTTTTGAAGAGTTCTCCTTGAAGAGAGTGTGGTGCCTCTCCTCCAGCAGGCATCCAGTGTGAGTGGAGCAGGCTGCTTCCAGAGGCTGACCCGCCTCTGGAAAACTGCTGTGTGCCTTCACAGTGACAGCACGTGGTGTGTCAGGTGGCAGGCCACCAACTGCCTTCTGATCCTCGCTCAGGCCAGCCCACATCTGCCACAGAAGCTGCAGGACTCTGAGGTGAGCACAGGCTGGGGCTGGATGGGTGGTGACCAGAGTGTGCAGAGCATGCCAGGCCCTGGATGTGAGTGGCAACTTCTGCTTGTTTCTTGGGAGGTCCAAGGAGAAGTAGTTGAAAATGCAAGGCACTCCTTGTATGAGGATGGTAAATGAGGAATCCTCTGCAAGAGCTGACAGTAGGACCCCTCTACTCCATGGAGTAGCCAAGCAGAGTGCCAAGTGCAGTGATTAGTGAGAAGACAGCCATCTGGCTTCTGTCCTTTAACAGCTCTCTTTCACCATCTCTCTTCCTATACACCACAAGAAATTTCCGTGTGTTTTTGGGAACCCATTGTAGCCTTTCTGAATCATACTAGAAGGTCCAGTCTACAAATTACAGGTAGAGTAAGGTGAAGAGAGAAAAAGGGGAGGAAGATGATAAAGTGAACAAGAATCTGAGAGACCTTCAGACCTTATCTTTGAAGTATTACCCCAGTAGCACTGGGTATGGCAGCAACCACCAAGGCAGCAAGTCCTTTAGAGCAGGAGCTAGTAATGTACTTATTGAGGGAGGGTGTTGAGTTGTCAGAAGTTTGTAGACTGGCAAGCGGGCATTGTGAAGACAGGAGTAAAGGCTGACACAAGTACTTCTGCAAATTAAAGAGGGGCTGGGGAGCAGCCTATACTGAGCTCCAGCAGTGCATATCTGCAGGTAAGGATGCACGAGTATGCTTGCATGTGAGTGACATATAGCAGCTTCCAGGAGTGTTTGAAAAATATTTGCTTCAGTCCCTCACAGTCCTTAACATTTTACCCTGAATTCCTCCGAATCTTTCTATTCCTTTATGAGGCATACTTTTAGGCTAAAAATATTCTGAAGCACAATGCAATCCATAAGTACATTATTTTTGTTACTTTTAGTAGTTAGGAATGAAAACAGCCAGGAACTGGGTTAGGAACAGTAAGTTCCTTTTCATTATTAAACAGTTAGTGCCCAGACTACAAATGTGGTTTTGGGTTGTGGGGCTTTTTTGTCTTCTCTGTGAAGAGGTGTTACTGGTAAGATGGGTAAGAAACCTGTTTCAAATAAAAATGCAGTTTTGGAACAAAGGTAACTGTTCCACAAATTCAGTCATTTCTAGTACATGGCATATTATTTGGCAATACAAAGACTTCCTGTTGCTTTCTTTTTTTTAGAAGTTGTAGTTGCTCTCTTAAAGGATTTACCCAAGTACTGTTTATATCTACAAAAACATCTCCTATTGTCAAACTTCTGAGCCTTAGTAAAGCAGTGTCACTGCCTGAGACCAGACTTTTTCTGTTCCCTGTTTCATGTGAACACGTATTTACCTGAGGGCATAAGCAGTATTGTGAAATAGCTTTTCATATTTTTTCTTACAGTTCTAGCTTTTAGTATCATAGTTGATAATACTTGACTGATGACTCAGTTAATACTGAGCTGCTGTTTGCAAAAATTGCAACTTTTGTTTATAAGTTCTGATGTTTCTTAAAGAAGTTGCATTATTCCTCTGAGCCAGCTCCAGTTCCCTGATTCTTTCTTTCATGTGTGTAAGCACTGCTTATGGTATGTGCACAGCTCCAAGCCTGTGCAATGGGTAGGTACTTAGAAACGCCCGGATGGGAGGTTTAAAATCAGTTTGATTCAGTTTGATTTTAAAGACTATTTTGTAAACTCACTAAATAGAATTTCAGGGGAAATCAGCTTGAAAGAGAACGGTGAGATGGCAGCAAAATGGTCACTGCAAAGTCTTAGCTATTGAAGTATCTGTCTGCTCTCTCTGTACAGTACCAAGAACTGGAAGCTGTTTCTATTATGCCAGCTGAGAATGTAGTAGGCTCTGCTGAAGGTTGGCTAATTGTCTCCATCATTCATTTAAGAGCAAGATCACTGAAATGAACTGTCTGTTCTTGAAAGCTGCCAGCAGAGGATGTTGGCAGATGAACCCTGAGGGCTGGGAAGAGATGTGTTCAGGAAGCAAGACCTGGGCGGTGCTATAATATCCTTTCTGCACATCAGAAGGCCCAGACATCCAACCCTCAGTGAGTCCCATTACCTCCAGTGCCCCGCATCAAACACCAAGCTCATAGCTCTGTGTTGCTTTTGCTAATACTATAATCATCCACTGCAGACTTTTCTTACATAACTAGCAAGCCTGTGTTGACTGTGGCTTTTGCAGCTTGAGTTCACTCATGCTTCCTATTTTTTTAGCTCCTGTTGGGGTTTCATAGCTCACCTAAGCTGCAAGGGCCATGAATGAAGTATGTGAATTTGCAACTTGCTGGCAGAGCAAACAGCTCTCAGACAAGAGGATTGTTATTAAAACGTTGTTTTATTGGCAGAATAGACTTTCCTGGTGGCCCAAGGTGAACCTGACCTCTGTGGTTGTTGAAGCTCTCTCTTGTGGGTGAGCTGAGCAATGCTGGAATGCAGCTTTTAAGATGGATTAACTGTGAACCTAATAAAGGAAACACTTCAGAGAGAGTAAAAATTTTACATTGCACAACTAAAGATGAAACATAACTTTTGATCCTATAGGACAAAAGTTCCACGGCTGTTAATGTGATTATTTGATAGGGTCACAGTTATCTTGTCAGTGTTTGCAGCCTCCTCCTAGGACAGTTCTTCCTTTCCAGGTGCAAGAAGGGCAGAGGAGAGGCAAGCCTGTGGCCAGTGGACAGAGACTGCACTCTCCTGCTGTGAGCAAAGTAACAAAATCATGTACACCACCTCACCTCTTCCACCCAGAGCAGGTCTCTACCTGCCATGTTCTGGCCACATGCACAAACCCAGAACTTTTTTACTAAACTGAAATTGTGTGCACAGGCTGTTTGTAAGAAACACCAGTCACCTACCCAAGTAAAATTCTGAATTCTGGTCTAAAGATAAACATGAATTGAGGTTTCAGGAAAAGGAGTTCTTTGTTCCTGGCTCAGCTCAGTAGCTCTCTAGCCACCATCTGCAAATCTCAGATATTCCATAAAATGGCAGATTACTATCCTTTAACTCTTTCACCAGGGCTGCAGGGCAGAAGTGCTGGGGATTCACATGAGCTAAATGAAGTTTTCTGTTTGATTGAGGCCATGGATTTGGTTTTGGTTTATTTTGAGATTAGTTCATGCACTTGAGGTGTTTAAAACTGTGCTATGGCAGGTGTTGGCTCTGACTGCAGCTAAAAAAAATGTTTTTCCACAGATATTACAGGGAAATCAGTTTGAAGATTTTAGTTTTCTGACCTACACAGGTTTTTACTAGGAGGCACAGCACAGTGCAAGACACTGTGCTGGGCTGCACAACTATATATTAAGCCTTAGTACTGCCATGAAGAATGTACAGAGGAGGATTACAAGAATGAGTTATGAACTACAGACACTTAAAAATTAAGAAACACTTCTGCAGTCTGATTCTTGCCTAATGTTACAGGATTCAAATCTAAAATGAAACAGAGTGTAGGTGTCTAAATCCAAGGGAAGAACCAAAAAATCTGAGCTTAGTGCCAGCTAGGCCTCCATGTTAGAGAGTGATTGTGAATACTTGTTTGACTAGTACAGACAAAGCCTATGTATAATCAAGGAAGACAGGGTGCCACAACCAAACATCCCTGATCCTTATCTTGCCCCCTTCAACTTAATTCCATAATCAGCACGTAGATCACAGAGAGGTTGGAACTATTATCCAGGTCTTTCCTTCAGCATTATGGTATTTCAAACAAGTCCCTGCCTATAAGGATTTGCTTTCTTCAAAAACTTTCACCTAGTCCCATGGTTAGCTTAAGTCAGCAAGCTGCCAACAAAACTCTGAGAGTTAGAAATAGCTTAAGCTCAGCCCATTTCTGCCTTCAGATCAGTTGGTTTTACAGTTCCCAAGCGCCATCATTCTGCATCCAGCTGGCATCCATTTGACCACAGCTGCTGCTGGTGGGGGGACAGGAACCAACCACCCTCGTTGCTGAGCCTTATGCTGTAAATTCAGCCAAAAGAAACTGGTGCACGCCATCTCGTGGCCCTGCACAGCTATTTCCCGGGAACGAATGGAGCTCCAACTGCGACAAGATCTGATGTGAACAGGATGTAAAAAATGGCTTTCAAAAGCTCAGACCGTCTGACAACCCCCCACCCCCCCCAGCTACGAAACGTTCACCATTAGTGCTTTGTCCACGCTCCTGCTTTGAGCTTGCAGCCTAAGCAGCTGTTTCCTGCAGCAGCAGCAGAGCATCAAACTGCAAAAGGCACTTCTTCAGCACATGCTGACATGGCTGTTGAGGCAACACTGTGTCACAACAAATCCAGGCTGCCGGTGAACACAGCCCCCAGACCAGCCTTTGGTGGAGCAGGAAATTACCGTATTCATTTGAGAGTAGGTCATACACATATAAATCATTTTTAATTACATGCAAGGTTGGGATGTTCATGGCCCATCTATCTTCATCTGCTGTCTGGACTTGTTAAAGAACTCCATGTGTCAATGCTTTAAATAAAGCTAATGTGCCTGTTCATAACTGTTCATTAGCAGCTGAATACATGAACTCACGAAAACAAGGTTACATCAGCGGTCAGTCCTTTGGTGTATCTGAAGTTCCTATTCACCCTTACTCTCTTTTTGGGGGGAAAATCAAGTCATTAAGAGACCCTTGGCAGAAGTGACTAAGGTACAATTTCATCACATTGAGGTGAGGGAATTAAAGAGGGACAGAGTACAATAGTGACTTCAAGGCCTGTGTTTTCATTTTAAGGAGTAAGTCTTCAACTTCACAATGTTTATGAGTTTTTAGCTGAGAGATTACAGCTTAAACCTGCACCACTGAATCATCTCCAAATTTGAAGTCGCATTATCTTCAGCAGAATTGCTGATGGTAACACTGCCTTACTTCCACTGCTCTTGTAACTGCCAGAAGGCTGGCTATATAGTCAGCAACAAGGGACTTAAAATAGCCAACAGAAATGCAAAACTTCAGACTAAGCATCTTCTTTTGTCTGTTACTAGAGACAAGTGCACAAGACCTATGGAAGTTTGCAGCTTGCTGTTGGAAAGCACAGAATCATGCCACAGAACAGTGCCATACTGCAAGAACAAAAACATCTACCCAAGGACTAGTTCAAAACATCTCATTACAATTAGCAATTACTCTAAATTTGGTTTCTGACTAACATATTTTCACTCTTTTTATGTTGGAAGTGTGTAACAAAGTTGCAGGAAAGGCTGTTAGACCTGGGAGGCTTAATGAAGCTTCTCTGTTAAAGGAAAGAAGGAACATCTTTCTTCTCATGTCAAGGTTTAATTCTGAGGTATATGACACTGGATTTACAAATGTAGATAAAAATGCATCCTGAGAAATATTGTAGTAAGTTAGCTGAGACTCCATTTTCTTCATGCAGGAAAAGCCAATTCTTTATTCACATTTTATACAGTTTTCACAGACCTCGTGTGCAGCACCCATTGGCTGGTAGTTTTCTTACCACTTCATTTATTGGTCAGAAGGTGATTTGTGGGTACCTGCTAAGATTCAGGTTTTTTACATTTTTCCTTTATGGGTTCTCAGGAAACAGATCCTGTTGTTTACACAGATGCACTTACTTTTCAACCCAAGAACAGGTTGTTGTGCTAACGAACCTTTCATACCAAGATTGTTTTTGCATGGGAACTTGCAAATTGCTTAACTACACTTAGAAGAGAGAACAGGCTAGCTATTAATTTAGTAGAGCAGGCCTGAATTTATGAGGCCTTTCTTTTATAATTCTTCTACCTGTCACAACATCTCCCCCTTTTTTATTAAATTTAAAAAAGCTCATGTGTTCTGATGTTAAAACAATTTGCATGTTATTAAGGCTATTATTGGTTATCTATTAAATACAGGACAAGATACATAAAAAAGCCAATTGCAATCAACAAAAATCCGATCATGTCACTGACACAGGGTCTTGCAGCATGAGAAAAATAAAAATTATGTCCAATGTCTCTAGGGGAAATGGAGATAAATGGCTTTTGTTTTAAAGTCCAAATAGTTGAGACTCAGGAGAAAGTCCATTAGCAGAAAATGTTGATCTTTGACATCACTGAATGTCTTTTGGGGAGCCTGGAGCAGGGAACAGCTGAAGGTTAGCAGGAACACTATACCATGATGATAAAAAAAGGCTTTTGTTGACAAGTTTCCTCTGTATGTCTCCAGACACAGCCATGCTCTGGCAGTCCTACTTTTGCTCTTACTCTGGTTATGAAGGCTGGGTGGCGGTGAAGTCATTCCTCTTCTCACTGGGCCTCATTTTCTCAGAGGCAACTGATGTCTGATCAAATGAATAATGACTACTTTTAACCTGTTGATGATGAAAACACATGCATATCTTCTCTTTAAGTTAATGAATCAATTAGGCTTTGCTGTTGTACACTCAATTTGATAGATTTAATGATAGTTTTTCCAAAATTTTAATGTAAATATTGCATTATTCAAAATAATTTGTTGTCTTAATCTTTAATGTACATATTGCATTATTTGAATGCTCTTAAGAGGTTAAATTCCCTATTTGTTTTTTTAAAAAAATGAGATGCATTTCTTTTGTTATGAGTATGAAGGGATGAAGTATGCTGAACAGCTGAGTAGCTTCTTGCAATTGTATTTTGTGTAATCTCATCTGGCAAATTTGTTAGCATTCCTGTCAAAGAAATCAGACTATGCTGAAATCTTGGATAGGTAATAAGGCACTGCATTTACTGTTTTCTATCTCTCCAGCAACCGTAAAACTGTAAAAAATAAGAATTGAGTCAGAAAACAAATATCAACACGTTTCCAAGGCATACAGACACAATGCCTAAAGCTTCTTTAAACAGAGGTAGTCAGAATCCTCTCCGCGCTGGAGTGGGGGGGACTGTGTTGCACGCAGGGAAAAAGGGAGGGGAAAGAGAAAGAAAACTCCGGCCGCTGCCACCTTGCAGTGGTGGGAGCCGCGTGGGAAAGGGAAAAACAAACGCCGCCGTGTTGTGCTCACATCCGTAGGGGTTGGATTCTTGACTCTGCAATGCCCGGGCAGCGGGGCCGGGGGAAGCGCTGCGGGCCCGGCGCGGCCGTCCCGGGGCTGCTGCATCCCCGCCTGCCCCCAAACACCCGCGGGAGAAAAGCAACACAAAGAACCTGCTGAAGACCGCACGTAGCAAAAGGGGGGGAAACCCCGAAAACAAATACAGAAAAGTTCCAAAGGCACAAAGCGCTTGTGGCTCCCACCTCCCGCCCCGGAGCCGCCGAGGCTGTTGAAAATCCCGCGCAGAGGCCGGGAGGGAACGAGGGAATGGCATTGGAGCCTTCGGCTCCGGCAGGGAGCAGTGAGCAGGAAATGGGGTCCGGTTCCTGCCGCCTGCAGAGCCCGCGCGTTCCCCATGGAGCTGCGAACCGACCGGGGCTCGGGGGTTTCCAGAGGGTAAAACCCGCCGCGGCTTCCCGGGGAGCGGAGCCGCCCCCCCGCGCCGCCGGAACCATTGCACAGAGGCGCGCGCACAGGTTCCGTTTCCTGGCTTTTGTTCGGTTCCCCGGGCGGCTGCGTCTTCACATGGCTTACGTTGAAGGCAGTTTCAAAGCGGCTATAATGGTTTTTAATAGTCTTTTCAACATAAAAAACAGAACTAACATGTTACTTTTCCATCGTTCATGGGTAAAGGGAACAGAAACGGACCTACAGACACAGGAGCTACTGACCGAGAGGGGGGCGGTTGCCGCAGCAGCTGCGGTCCCTTCGGCAGACTGTAATTTTTAAAAATAAATTTGTAATAAAATATCATGCAGGTAACAATTTTGTAGCTACCATATCTTCCCCTATGGCTGCTGCCCACGGAAACTGCCCCAACTCGTCTCACTTTTCGATAGAAAAGGCATTTTGTACATATACTTTCACGTTGCTTTCTACACCATAGCAATAAAGTTCGCAAGTTCCTTTTATCCTGTTTCATCCCGTTTGCGCACTGTAAGTGCCCACACACATCTCATCGCTGTTTCATCAGCTGAAATTCGTGATCTAAGATTTCTTGTATTTTACCCCTTTTTAAAACTCTCAGTCTGGACGTTACCTGTGGCCTATGTGCGGACATCGGCACGTTACACGACAGGACAACAGGTATTAGATAAGGCTTCCACTTGAATGAATTTGAGACATTATTATTATGTTCAGAAGTCAGATGCAACTACTGTTCCAAACACGCTCAGGCAAACTGCATTGCCAAAATTAATTACACAGCTGTTGAGACAGACTTCAGCTCCAGCCTGCTGATATTGCATATGCTTGTAGCAACCACATAAAGATGAAATCCCAGTAATACAGAAGGACTGGAATGGTACAGAGGGATTTTCCACATCAACTGTACCTGGTAACAAAAGCAAACACTATCACCTGGAGTACAGTGCACATAACAGTTTCTACAAGTGCATCATCTACCATTAATCTGCAATTTTTGTCCTAAATATGAATTTAAAAAGCCAAGTATGAATCACATGCAGGCAGATTTAATGACTCATTGCTGCAATGGATGTAACCACGATTGCTGATCCTGCCTGCCATGAAGGTGTCTGGCATTCCCTCTTGGACCCATTCCTCTGGAAGGGGGCCCTTTCACAGATCTGTGCTAGAGAGAGCTAAGCTAAGAAGTTAAATGAGACTTAAAGAATTAAAAAANTTTAAAAAAAAAAAAAAAAAAAAAAAAAAAAAGTGCTGTTTTGTCACACAAAGAATAAAATTCCAGGAATTTATTGCTATATGTATGCTTAATCCATTCATTCATCTTACAGTAGTCATGAAGTGCCAAATCGTGTGCTACATTTAACATTCCATGTATTCCCTTCCAAATGCCGTTTTACAGTGGGCGTATGAAACAACGCAGCAGGGGTCACAAAACATGGCTCGAGCATCTTTAAGAGCTTAAAGACAAAGATCTGCGTACAAGCTGACTAACAACATGTCAGTTAACAGGCCACTCAGCAATTTTAACAGAAATATTTTTAGGTGGAAGTTTTGCAGCGTTAAAATTCACAACTCAGACTAAACATTCTCAGCCCCACTGTAGAAACAAGATACTTGCAAAGAACAAGAATGGTACGTAAATGTCACACGCAAGACCCTCTTCATTTCTATCAGAAGCAAAAATTGCTAATTATAAGCAAGGACAAGCCTAGCAGGGTAAGGCTGTCAGCCTATATTAAAAACATATACCTCAGAGTTTGGCAGTGGAACTCTATTTACCACCTTGACTTTTTTTTGGTAACATACAAGTTCTTCCTCCCCCCCCACACTTTATAAATCCCCTTTTATTTTTATTATACCTCGGTATTATTTACAGGACTTCTAAAGATTAAGTACAAACTAGTATGAAATTAATGATAGCCTGCTTTTCAAATATGTATCCCATGGCTAAATAAATACCAAGCCAATCCAACAGAGTGATCTGGAGTTATGATTCAGAAGCTTGTGTATCTGTGATTCCAGCTGTTTTCTCATTAGCTGCAGAGGATTCATTTGATCTGTCAACAACAGTTGCTCTGGAAGTTGGAGTAGTGCTATCCAAGGTGAGTGCAGAGGTGTCCTCTACGTTTTCTGTAGTGCCAGGGTTGATGGAAAAGCTCCCAGCTTGAGGAATAGAGGGAAGCAAATCTGTAGGCACTGTAGATGCCTCTGTGACCAAAGGAAGCATAGGAACACACTTGGGTGGCATTGATAGAGGTGTTATTCCCATTAGGTGCAGAGGTGGCAAGGGGGGAAGGGGTTGCAAACCTAAAGAGAAAAAAGGGGAAAAAAAAGCAGTGAGCTGCTGCACACCAGACAGCTCAAATGGTGTTTGTGCAGCACTGACTCAGCAGGCTCATTTCAAGCCTGATACTTTTCAGATTTCAGAACTGAAGCATCAGAGTAAATTCAAGGTTGCTCCCCAGAGGACCAAGTATTTAATGCATTAACACTGATGATTAGGTTTTTCTGGCCTTCACTGACACTCCCAGAAACAAGAAGTTAACAAAAACCATATTCCATGTAAGCTTCTAATATCTTTTTGCTTGCTCCATGTGCACCTTCAGCAGTTTTGCTGAATTCAAAACTGTAAATCTAATATTAGTTCATAATTCTGACATTCAGTTCAGGGAGCGCCAGTCTCATCTAGCTTACAGGGAAACACTTCATATTTTCTTTTGCCCATAAATAATATACTTTCACTTTCGGCACAGGCTCTTCTGAGATATAAATCAGGTAATAAAAAGTAAAACATCTAAACACAGACACAGGTTTAGAATTAGTTTATCTAAAGACATATTCCTTGTCTACCTGATCTGGGCACCAACGTCCACTCCCATCTCAGGCAAACATTTAATTTATCTGCTTCAGGACTCCCCCAGATGGGTCTGAGTGTCAAGGACAACTCTAACTACAAGTTTCAGTTTGCAGAAGCACATACCAGGCTGTATGATTTCTGGAACAATCTGTGGTGCAGGTAAATTAAGTTTGGACAGATCAGTCAGGTTAGGAAGCCCTGCTGGTAATGGCATCAGACCTAAGAGAAGAATGGAACAGTTACAGCTGAAAACATAAAATTGTCTTTTGTCTTTTTCTAACTGTTTCTTAGATCTTGTTGGTAATTTAAAATGTGCTTTATATCTTGATTATAAATTTTATATGGATGAATGCAAATTCACCTGAATTTCAGCTTTTAAGTTGCTCAGTGAGATCAGACACCTACTGCTGAAGTCTGGACTAGCAAATACATAATCCCAAACCTTTCAGCTTTTTGACGAAAGCAGAATCTTATTTCAGAATTATAAATTTTGCATTCCAAGTTCAGCTTTCAACAAAGGTAGTTGACTCACCACAGCACTATACCAGAAGTTCTCCATTCCCAATTGGAGTGGCAAACAATAATAATATTATTAAATACACAATATTCCCTGATCCCTAATATTGATCACTCTATTATTAGTCTTTTCCACTTAGTTCATGACTGGAGTTAATCACAAAAATGTTTATCAAACGGCAAGACAAAGGAACTTTCAAAGTCAGTAAGGACTGCAAGTAGAAGAGAAACATACAATGAATGCAACACGTGCCCTTCCATCACTGTGTTTGCTATGGAACATCCTTCTGCTCCTGATTTTCCACTTCCAAAGAGCTTCATTTCTGGGACAAGGGCTCTGTTTGTACTTTGTGTTTAGTTCAGAAAAGGCTAATTCAGAAATAAACTGTTGATACTACAGTATGAAGACAGAGAGGAGAAAAGTCTTAAAGCAAGGCCACTGTATAGAGATTTTGATTAAAACCCAGCCATCTTTACCTACCCATGAATTCATTTGCCACAAAGGCTGACATCATCTGACTCAAAGAGCTTTCAGGTCAGCTGTATGCAAATTTGGTTTGAATTTTTTTTTTTAATCTGAAAAAAGCTGAACTTCATACAAATTCACTCAAATTTTAAACCTCCAGTATATTTAGTAAGAACATTTTCACTAGTATATCCATGCAGATTGCAAGAAATATTCTAATTTGCTTTTGAAAAAGCAGTGATACTATTCTGAGAAAAAGGCGAATGGGAAACTTATATTTGCAGAGTTTAGGGAAGGCGTGGATTAGGTGGCTGGGGAAGAAAAGGACAGTAATCCTTTTCTGCCTAGAGAAAACAGAAAATTACTGACAAGTTCAGCTTCTGTGAAAGTTCTCTGCCCTTGTTTGCATGCACTGAGCTCTACTGCACATCTTTTCTGTGTTAGAGGCTGTACCTCCAAGCGTTATGTAATCTTGATCTACTTGTCTCACAAGAAGCAAAACATAAAATACAACTCCTTCCATGTTTTGGAAGGCACAGTTGAGTCCTGTACCAGCACACCAATGCCAAGCAAAATCCCATTCAATCCTTATCTTACCCCTTGTGAATACTTCTGGACTAGTCGTGTTTGAAATGTTCATTATTATCAGGAAACAACCACACTGTAGAAAGACTCTTACTTGTATTATACAAGTTTAAATTCCTATATAATTCAGAAACAGTAACTACAACATAAATTCTATACTGTTAGCCCTGTATTTATACTAGGAATAGTGATCACGCTGAGTATTTAAAAAAGGGTTTCCTAAAATGTTGCAAATAGCAAAGCAAAACCTTCCTGAGAAATCCTGAATACTGCATCCTCTGTGCAGGGAGCCCTGAAAAGGTAAACTTGTAACTCTTGTTGCCACATCACTCCTCTGTGCTACAGACATGCTATTTTCATATTCCAAGAAAAATAATTCTTCACATTGTAGAGGTTGTATAGAGAGAGATCTTACATGAAATGCTTAAGTGGGTATGAAGTTAGGCAGTGGAAAAGACAGCTCTCTTCCTTTCCTCCTGTAAGATTTTTGTTACATAAATGTTTTAGGAAATTTTACCTACTCACCTGGTAATGTCGTTGCTGGGTTAACTGGCGGCACAGAGGTAAGGGACTGACTGACTTGTGGTGGTAATAATGGAACCGTTGGAACACCTGGTGGGGTACACAGGGAAACAACATTGATTTTAAGCATACCAACACTTCATCTTTTTTTCCCTAAGGAGTACAAATAAATAATTGTTTACAGGAGAATTACTGTTTGCCTCAACATTAAAATGCTGATAAGAAAAACAGTATTCTAAGTAATACACATGGTATTTTTAATACAAGTTGTTTGCAACTATTTTGTGAGCAAGTAAGGCACAAATCCAGTACGTTAACCATTTTTGTTCAGAAAAATTTAAGAGAAAGTTTTATTCTCTATTCTACCTTCTATTCAATTAATTAGAAACATCTGTGAGAACAAAAAAGCCAGAAAAGCCATGCATTTCAGGTCAGTTCCTTCCAATACCAACCTGTGCTGAGAGCGTTACTGACAGTAGTTGAAGGTGAGCTAATAGAAAGTCCTGAAAGACTCTGCTCAAGGCCTGCTGACCCAGGAGGGAGGGTGGCTGAGGGATTAACTGATGATAGCTGAACCTTATTGAAAGAGAAAAGAAAGTTGCATCATTGGGGTTTGTTGCTACATGAATCAAGAGAAGCAGAAAAGCAATAACCATCATCATCCATTTTTACCAAGCCGACAGAGTGGGGCCACAACTCACCTCTGTGAAACCATCTTTGAGGGGACTGAGAGATGCACTAGGCAACTGTCCTGGGAGAGAAATTTTCTTTCCCTCTTCAAACGGGCGAGTAGGTATCCTATGCAAATATCCATAACCAATGCCACATCCTAGGCTTTTAAAATATGAAGATTTTTAAGTCAGGTAAGTGACTTTACAATTACAAACTATAGCAAGCAATGCATGAACAACTCAAGACATTCAAGGTAAATTCTGTACAACCTTCCCCTCATGCTCCCACACTGCCTCACTTTCTGTGGAGAAATAATCACTACAAAACAATTGAAAGGAAATTCTGTAGCTTTAGCAATAAATATTCAGCACAAAATAAAATTCAGTATTATTTAGACCAAGCAGCAATACCAGGTGTACAGCTTGGAATTCAACTCACAGTTGTTACTTGCAATGCTGTGTTCTGGCTACTCACCATACTTCAAGGATATACCACAAACTAACAACTGTTTGGAATTTAATGCAGAAAGCAACCACTGCACTTTATGCACTTCTGCACTAGCTAATTTGCTGATTTACACCCCTCTCAATAGTAAGTGCATCTGAATTTCAAGTAGATATATAATTTATTAGAGCAGAAACACTTTTGATATAACAACACTCTTTCCCTGTCTTTGTAGAAAACTTAAACCCAGCAGTTTTCAGGCTGGTGCTACAAGAAAGCTGCCCCATGCCCCTGTAAGACACTGTCTCCTTACCTGCCTTCTCCACCCCAGGCAGAATTTGGAGTAATCACCACTTCCCGACAATTATCTGTGTCTGTGTTGTACACATAAAGTTTTAATGGCTTTGCTTCATGCGTTTCAATAAGGGAAAAGAGATCTTCAGACTGCAAAAACAAAAAAATGAATAAGGGCTTTCTTGTCCTTATTTTACCATTTGGCATTGGATTGATCATCCCAGTCCTGGCTTTCTGTAGTGGACTCTGGCAACAGCCACATGTTGCAGTTGTTGCAGTGCTGCTGTTTTATCACAAGGCCAACTTTAAGATGTGTTTTGCTAGCACAACTCAGAAGACGTGGCACAACCCAAATTTCAAATCTGCTAGTCAAAATACTAATTTTAGAGTACAAAAGTTTGCATCTGACTTCATGAAGACATTTAAGAGCAGTTCTTATTTCCAGGACTGCCTTTAAGAAGAGGCACCATGCCAGAGCTCCTTCCTCTTTGCTTTTGATTTCCATTCACACTGAACAGAGACAGAACCAGGGATGTTTCAAACTGCCCTGGGACAATTGGGTTTTTAGTTTTTTAAAAATAAAGACCTTATTTTTGTATACTTACCTCATTCATGACAGTATCTGCTCCAATGATATAGTCACTATGAGGTCTAAGTCCAGCTAATGCAGCAGGAGAATTCGGCTCCACTTCCTGGTTTTGAGATGGAAAATTACAAAACACAATGTAACTGTCAGGGAGTAGAGGAACAGACAAATATGCACTTCACACAAGCTCTGAGTCAGACAAACTGGTCAAGTTTTCAACACAGTAATGAACTAATCAAACATGTGGCTCCATGGCAGTCCCTTTACATATGGTTCTGGTGTTGTACCAAATACAGTGTCTCTGTGTATGGTACAAACCCATTCATTTAGACACAAGAGTTGACGATATACTCACAAATACACATTTGTAGACTACAGACTATATTTGTAATCTTCCCAAACCCAAATCAGTCGAAGTCAGTTTGATCAGTGAGACCAAGTCATGACCTCATGACTTGTTAGCGACACCTTGTGAAAGTTATTTTTCAACAGAAAGATAGAAACAGCAATAATAAGAATATTTCCAAGTCCATACGTACCAAGACGTGCCAGACGTTTTCATTGGCCCCATCAAAGCTACAGAAGCGAATGCTCACTCCCAGCAGGCCCTGCCCACCCCACATGTTGCTGGGGGTTACTGATGTTTCTCTCAGTTCCAGTGTTTTGCTACTGTACACAAGCATTTTTACAGGTTTTTCAACATTTGCTTTCAGCAGGTCCTTGAGAGTGTCATTGTCTTTATTCTGCAAATGTGTAAACAAGAGCTTGGGTCAGTGTTTGATAGAACAAGCATTCAGTTCTACAGCAGCACTTGTATTTCAAAGGTGCTATACAGTGCATTACCAGAACATGAATTAACAGCTGCTTTGGAACAACTTTCCAGTCCCTTCAAAATTCTAGAATACAACTCTGGAAAAATCCTGGGACTTCACAGTAACAGGTCATACTTTCCAAAAATGAAAACACTTCATTTGCTTCAGAGGCTTTCTTGAATCCAGGCACTGGTACAGAGCATCTACAGCTGGTTTTTTCCACTGCTATGATGGTCTGTTGTTTGAAAGCTCCCCTCATGCCTCCTGCCCAGCCAACAGCTCTGCCAGCAGCTTTTCACTCAACCTGTTCGGACTGGGTGGAGTTTGTGAGTTCTCATGGAAGCAGACAGAACTAGGAGGGCACCAGCATAAGCCATGAGGGGCGGCTCAGCAGGCAATTCTGTCTTGGTGCCAATGTCTGCAGAGAGCATGTCTGTCTTATTCTCCAGCTAAACTCAACAGAACTGCTCCTACAGGGTGAAGGAAATCAATTCCTGATGCAGTTTGCCTCCCTCATTTAAAAGTAAGAAGAAATATTTTATATACATTTAAATAAAACAAATCCATTGGTTTACCTACAAATATCAGATTCTCAAAACATTGTTCATATTAAAAGTTATAAAATAGCAACACACTTACCAATCTTGAACCGTTAATGGACACAATAAAATCAAAGAATGGCTCCAATCCAGCTCTGTGCCCCGGTGAGTTTTCTTGTACCTAACAAAGTTAAACAAGAATTTAGTAAAAGTGTTCCAATGCTGATTCATAGATTAGAATTATATTTCTACTTGTGCGAACTGTAATCTAGAAGCTACTAATGTTTGTATGTATAATTTTATAATATTAAAACATAATCATATAATCTANATTAGTAATCTATAAATTGAGGAAATGACACAGCAGCAGCCACTCCCTGGGAAAAGCAGTTTAACAGAAAAAATCAGTTTAAGCAACTTAACAGTTGCATCAGATAAATTTTAAGTATTTGTTTTAAGAAAGGAGATTATAGTGAAAGGACAAGGTTAATGAATTCTGAAAAGGTTGGTTAAAAAGTATTGTCTTTCCACAGTAGTACCAATGTTGGACCTTGCTTTTTATCTTGTGCTCACTAAAGGAATAGGAGAGTCACATCTGTAAGCACAGGTTGTTATCTCTTGATTAAACATCACCTGGTGACATTCTCGAGACACAGAGGGCATCTGGACAACCAGTGATTGTCTAACAGACCTTCAGGCTGCAGGAAGAGACATGAAATTTTGCAGCCATGGCAGCTCAAATAATTCAACCACTCCACTAAGACAAGGCCTAAGTTCTGGATACACACTGCTCCCAGAAGCCAGAGTATGCTTTTAATTCCAAATGGAGTAACTGAGAGACATTTTGCCAATGTTATTTTTTCACTAGTGCTCGCATTGCTGACAATGAAAAGTAACTCCAACATGGCTGTCAGATTTTTCCTACAGCTTTTTTAGCAAAGACACTCTTTTTCTGTGTGGAAGCCGATTCATTTTACCCACTGGCTTTTTCTTTTATGTACTACAATCACCTTCCAAAAAGATCTAAAAAGCATTACCCTTTACCGTGTGGTTCCTTACATTACAGCTTATTCTACCTGACAGAAGTGGTAAAAATGTATTTGATTGTTCAATCCTGGCCTGATTCTGCAGGAACTAAGCTTTCTTAACATGACTTATCTAGAACAAAATATTCTAATATGGTATTTTAAAAGTGCTGGATTACTGGTAAGACTGTTCTTCTTAAATTTTATTTATCTCTGCCCAACACATTCACAAACTCAGAGCTTGGCAAAACCTCAGATTACTTGTGGGTAATAGATGCATTAAAAATCAGTACATCCAGCACAACATGTCAGATTTTTGGGACTGGATATGTGTCATGGCCTTGATATTATGAAAGGCCAGACTTCATCTCATTCAGATATCTTCCTGCATTTCTAAATTAACTTCTTTGAAATAAAAAACCAAATCATACTAAAATCACAACAAACCCCCTGCATCCTGACAATATCCCTCCTAATGACCTCCAAGAGATTATATCCTGAACACTGTGAGCCAGGAGAGGCCAGTGATCAGTAAGAAGTATTTTTTGAAATAAGATGGAGAGTACATACAATAAATGAGAACTACGTATGTTCAGCACCATCAGCATCAAGCTCACTGATACCTGGGATGGATAAATAATTTACTTAGAATACCAAATCTGTGTTCTGCCCCAAATTGATGAAGGGACTGAGAGAGCTTCCAAGTTCCAAACAATTAGTTTGCAGAAAATATCTTCAGATGTTGAACTCCTTGCCCCAAACCCATGACAATCCTGAACATCTCTGCATGGTTAGTTTCTAAGTGGGCATGTAAAAACCACCAGGAAGCTGCAGCTAAAAGAAATCAAGCCCTTATAATTGCATCAATCACAGCTCTGAAGCAGGTATGTGCATCCCTTCTGTCATCCTGCCATGCCAAGGTTGTCACAAAGTTTCCTATTTCCCTGGCCTTCACTGAGAGAAAAGCAGTTTACACCTGGCACTCCCAGAAATGCCACCCAGAAATTCCCAGTGCCTTCCAACATGAAAAGTCTCCTCTTTGAAGAAGTGATGTGCTCAGCCCTGCACAACAATCACACTGACCCCACAGAGGTTCTGTCACACCATCTCACTCTCAGTCACCACCTGCCCAGTTCACCACCACCACACAGTACCAAATGCACAGCACAGCCCTCTGCTCCAAGCTCTGTGGCCACGATTCTCTTCCAGGAGCTACAGCAACAAAGGATAACCAGGGACCTTGGAAAATACAAGGACACAAATTATTCCACCTCTATTAAGGGTGGAAATAATAAAGATTCCATGGATATGTACATAAAGTCTGTGCCTCCTGAGCAATTTGGCTTTATGCCGCTTTGCTGGGTGCCCCAAGTAGGTATTTAGTAACTTGCCTTTGTAATTGAGTAATTACTGAGAAATAACCAAGAAATACCACTCACAACAGATGCTACTGCAGGCAAGATACCATGCCCAGCAGCTTGGGAAGCCTGAATCTCTCAAAGCCAGCTGTTACTTCAGAACTACCAGTCACAGACCCAAAGAGCAAATGAAGAAAACCTCTATCAAATGCTGAATATCAGAGGGCAGAAAAGGGCCTCACACAGTGCTGCAGGGCTTCAGTTTCTCACCAAGATGACAGCAGGGCTGCTGAGTACCTAGATCACACACTGATTTCACTTTTAATTCAGCGTCAAGAATTAAACAGGAAAAAGGTTTCAAGGTCAATACACCAATTTTCATATACAGTACTGAAAAGACTTTCCTGGTAAATACATGAAGTTTTTCTTTGCTGAACACCACTCCCAACACTATCATTCTATGCCTATACATTGCACATTACACATTTTAAGAAGTCTGCAGCAGCTCAGCAGCACAGTGGTCAAGTATCAAAGCCCCAAGGGGAGCAGTGCAACTGCAAAATAAATTAGGCACTGAAATGTGGCTTTTTCAGAGGCAGATGAAGGCTCTGACAACTTCTGAAAGTCTGCTACCTTACTCTAGTTTTTAAACTTTCAGGAGCTTAGCTTCAAGCATGAAATACACAACTTCCAAGGCTTTACTTTTTCCCCACATAAGAAACTCTTCCCACTATTCGATTTTATTTGCAAAGAAATACTGAAAGGTTTTTTTGTAGTTCTTCCACCCACTCCATAACTGGCAGTAAAATTACATTGTGTATCATATATAAGCAATTCCTGTTAGATCTGACAGAATCTCTTTGATTTCTGTCAGTTATTTTAATACATTACATTGTATAACTGAACTGAATTTCTTGATGAAACACTTTTTAAAGGAAAAAGCTTTTAAAATTTTTGGTAAGAAAACAGGTTCTATCTATATAGGTAACCTTTTACTTTAGCACAGAGAATTTAACTCAAGCATTTAGAATGTGAACCTCCCTTAAAAGGTAAGTCATCTCTTCATGCAACACATTTGTATCACTATTACAACAAACTGAAGCACTCAAACAAGAGTGGGAAATCTAAACTTCGGGCTCTGCTGCTCAGCATCTTTTTGGGAGAACAGCACGTAACAGATAAGAATTCTTACACAGAATCAATCTTACAACCATTTTGTTTGGAAAGACCTCTATGATCATCCAGTCACAGCACTGTCAAATTCACCATTAAATCTAACCCAAAGGCCACATCTACACATGTTCTGAATATTTCAGGGATGGTGATTAAATCACTTCCCTGGACAGCCTATTCCAGTACCTGACCATCCTTTTAATGAAAAGAGTTTTCCTAAAATTTTTTTCTAAATCCTGGTGCAACTTGGGGCTCTTTCCTCCTGTTCTCTCACTTGTTACCTAAGAGAAGAGGCCAACCCCCACGTCACTCACTACACCCTCCTGTCGGGAGCTGTAGAGAGCCATGAGGTCTCCCCTGAGCTCCTCTCCTCCAGGCTAAACACCCTCAGCTCCCTCAGTTGCTCCTCACAGGAGTTGTGCTCCAGAGCTTCTCTGGACCTGTTCCAGCACCTCAATGTCCTTTCTGAACTGAGGGGCCCAGAACTGGGCACAGCACTCGCGCTGTTGCCTCACCAGTGCCCAGCAGAGGTGGGACAGTCACTGCCCTGGCCCTGCTGGTCACACTATTCCTGATCCAGGCCAGGATGTCACTGGCCTTCTTGGCCACCTGGGCACACACTGGGCTCCTGTTCAGCTGCTGTCACCAGCACCCCCAGGTCCTTCCCCACTGGGGCACTTTGAGCCACTCTGCCCCAGCCACGGGGATGCTGTGACATCATCAACTAGCTGAAGAAACTGTCAGGTCATGACATCAGCCTCGGCAAACTACAGCAGTTTCAGGCTGCTGAGCAAGAAAACTACTCAGAATTTTCCTTCATTCTGTTTTGAAGAGCAGAAACAGATACTGAGCAACACACAGAGTCAGCCAGTTGGTCTAATCAGCCACATACCTTATGTTAAAGGAAACTTCAAACAAATGACTCATTGCTAGGTCTACTTATGAAGAGACTTGGGCAACAAAACACTTGGCAACTTTTTCTCTCTCTTACCAAAAAAAGAGAGAAAAAAAGCGCTAAATTTTCATGTCTAGAACGCCAACTATGCAACCCAGAGCACGTTCTGCTGTCAGGTATGCATAGGATAGGATGAAATTCTTTCCTTTGACAGTGCTTCAGTCCTGGAGGGTTCCTAATTCCTGTTACAACTGCACTGCTGATAAAGCTCACAAGGAAAGCAATATTGCACTGAATATCAGCAGAAGTAGCCAAAAGAATTAAGTAATCTGCAAATTTACATTGAAAATTAATGATGGTAGTGTTCACTTGCTGCATGTATTTCTGTTCCTATTTGAAGTGAGCACAGAGAGAGACTTTACTAGTTTTGTGGGGAGGCAGCATGTACAGTCTAAAAGTCTCACTGTAAAAAACCTGTAACTTGCAACAGTCTCAGCCTGCTCATCCTTCTGGCAACTTGTGCTTGGCTCCTACAGTCACACTGAACAATGTAAACTCTTTGTTTCATGGCCATTTAACACATCTTTTTCATTTATCTGCCTTACCCAAACAAATTCTTCCAATAATTGAAAAATTTTCCTGTCATTTGTCTAATTTTCCCTCAGGTAATGAAATCTTTTAAACAGTAACTTTACATTATTTGCAGAAGCTTGGTGTTATCAAAGAAATCTGATCTTACTTGAATTAGATCTGCAACACTGGCAGACTACTGCTGTTTTCCTTCTACCATTCTCATTTACCTCATTAAAGTACTGAGCTCAGAAAGAAAACATACTTGAGAGTAAATTAGAACAAAACAGCAGTGTTGCTTGATCCCAAATTCAATCTCCTAGGCTGAAGGTCAATCCATGCAGACAGAGCACTTGTGCAGGGCTCCTCGAACAGTGCAAACCAAACACTGTCTGTAACAAACTCACGGCAGAATGGCAACTGGAAAATTAAACTTAGGAAAACTACAGAGGGAATTCTAGTCACATTCATGCATGCCATGTGCATTTAAATAAAAAACATTCCAAATTGTAACTGTTAGGCTGGGATCATGATGCAGTTTAAGATGTCTGTCCACAGACAGAGAGTTATCACTCATTATTGTGGTATCTCAAGATATCAGTATGAAGACAAGGCAGTGAAAAACAGAGATATCAGTCTAAGACAGCAGGCAGGTCCTTTCCTGCATTTAATATAAATAAGGATGTCCTCTTGGAAATCAACTTCCTTAATGTGCACCTCTCAATTACATTTACAAAGACTGGCAATCAAACACTGCCCTTTTGGGTCATAGCAAAAACATTACAACAAAAAAGTGCCTCAATGGAAACAAAAGGCACCAGATCCACACAAGACTACAAGAAAAAATGAGTAGATTCTACTTTATAAAAGAGATTAATCTCAATTTATCAACATGCTTTAACCAAACAGTATGAAGTCATAAATCTGATGTAACTGATATTCTAACTGCAAAGTACATATTAGTATGTACAAGTCTCCAAAGTACAAGTCTGCAAAGTAAAATGTTAATGACATTTACGCTGTACTATGCTAAAAAAAGAAAAAAAAAGTCTGCCAGTTTTACCAACCTGCAGAATAGATTTTTGTGGGGGAAAAGGAGAAGACAAAGTGGACTGACATAAATTAGTAACACTAGACTATTACATACCATAAATATTAAAAGGAAGAAAAAAACAAACACTGTGACTTTGGTCCATATATAAATTTTAACAGAATGTTTGGATTTGATCAGAACGTCAGTATTTGCCTCTCAAAAGCAGAGAAAAGGCTCTGACTGCAACAAACACACCAGCCCAGCACGGTATCCAGACTGAGGGACTGAGGGCACTCACACTCCGGCTACAGAGGCAAAGGCACCGTGGTGTGCGCAGGGACGGAGTGCAGCAAAGTCCCTGCACCCCAGCGCCTCAGCACGACCTGCGGGCCATTCTGCTCGCTGAAAGCAAAAGAAGGGCTTTCAAAAGGCTGTTCTCAAAACCTCAAGAGTGAAACCTCATAAGGTATTTTGTATTTCGCATACAAAACCAAAGTTTTGTGGCCATAATGTGAGCAAAACCAATATAACTATGAAAACCAGTACTTTCACTAAAGTTGCAGCCCTCAGAGAACACCTTGATCCGACACCCCTGAACGACTGCGGAGGGCAGCAGCTACAGTCCAGTGCAGCCCGTAATGCAGCGACCAGGACATGCCTGACGCGTTATCCCGGGAGCAGCTGAGCGCAGCCCAGACTCGCGGGCTGGGGTGTGAACAGCGTCTGCTGGAGGAGACACCGCCTCGCCCTCAAAGGCTGCCCGAACCCAGCATCGCCTCCCATGCGCCAGCCCGCCGGCCTGGTCATCGGGAGGCACAACCTGGCGGCACGACCCGGCCCGGAGAACTGTTTAACTGGACCAATTCTTCCTCCAGACTTCCCAAACCCGGCTGCGGCAGCGCAGGCCCGGCGCACCGAGCCGCTCCTCGAGCCGCGGCGGAGCCCCGGCGGCCCCGGTG
>VYXD01005465.1:149864-161577 GCA_013397195.1 Hylia prasina
AGAGTTAATTAATTTATTAGCGCTAGCGACGCCAGTAAGGTACAGTAAGTGTGCGCACAGAACATAAGGGTGTCAGGTCATAGTCTACGCTGCCTTGTCTACTCCCACAGCTCTCTGGAGCTCCGAGCACCACTCCCCCTGCGAGGCCGAGCCGGTCGGGGTGCGGGGCGCCGCCGGGAGCGCCAGAACCCGTCTGGGAGCTGGAGCTGCAGCGGGAGGAGCAGTGCACCGGTACAGAGAAGCGAGAAATGCTGCCCAAGGGCCGAATTTTGGACTAACCCGTTTCAGGGCAGGCACCGCAAACTTCAGGCCATAACGGGGCCGATCCTCGCTGCCGACGTTGTCGCGACACGCAGGGACAGACCCAGGTGTGCAGTGACTAAGAAGAAGATCGAACCGCGCCCGGCAATGAAATCCTGCCCTGAGCCAGCGGGATGCCTCGGTGTGGCTGGAGAAGGCGGACGGTGGGTTATCAAGGAGCACTACGAATCTCAGATTAAGATCTTCCCTCTGCGAGAGCTCTTTGTTGCTGGAAGGCTTTTTTCCACAGCCTGCCCATGCAGACCAGGACGTCCTGGTTCCCATCCCACAAACCTCCAGAGAGGTGACCTCTTTAAGGAATGCTGCTGTCACCGGTCTTTTAGCGATACAGAAGCACTGTTTATTAGTGAACTGCAACACAGTGCAGGAAAGGATATTCAGATTAGCATACTTCACTTCTTTTGGGCTCATTTCCCTCTGTATTATCATAGTGCCTAACTGCTCAGTATTAAAAGCCTCTGTGCAATGTGCTTGGGATATACCCCAGTGCTGCCTGCAGAGATGACCAACCCCTTGCCACCCTTGACCACTTCACTGTGCTCAGCTGTTTCCACTGGAGCAGACAGACAGTGCTTCTCCAGGCACTCTCTTCCGGCCTGGTCAGTTCTGGACTTCATCTGCACATCAGTTCAGGCATGTTTACCTCCCTACACAGTGTCTCTCCTCATCACTACAAGAAGAAATCAACTCTAGGATATCCAGAGGTTGCAATGCAAAGGAAGAATGCAAAATGAATAATACAGAAGTATCCTATACCTTTCAAGAAGTCCTGTGCTCTTAATATAATATGAGAAATTTGTTACTGTGAGCTGATAAAGTAAGTCAAAAAACTATAGCAGCTTAGGCAAATCTCATGCTTCTGTGCACATTCCATTTAGATTCAGGAGGGAAATCCCAGGCATGTTCCTTTCTTTCTTGCTATCAGGGGTTCATAGTATAGCACAGTGTGATCCAGAGACAGTGGCTGTGATTCACCACCGTGTATCCAAAGCCTCCTGAAAGATCCATAGCTGATGGCAAACTACCAGCCACTGTCATTCTTTTGCTCTCTTCTGGCAGAGTGGCTCCTGTAGGATACCTCTTTTATGCTTCGAGGTTGGTGCTGTCCATTTTGTGGGTTGTTTGTAAGGTTTTATTTTGTCCATGAGACAGATGCTGGCCAGATGTTGCCCTCCTGGCTGACTGGCTCTGAGATGCCAGACCATCTTTTGTTGAAAACTGGCCCATGGGTGAAAACTTCATCTGGTGAAGCCTTCTCTAGAGTATGTCCAATATCATTGCCTTGCCTTCTGACTGGAATACTTTTGAATGACTGTGTTAAGAAGAAACCCCACAACTCAAGCCAGTCTATAATGGGTTGCTTCCATCCCTGGCCGAAGTCACATGAATTCCAGAGCATTTTTAGATCACACAGGAAATTTCAGAGACAATTCTGTTTCCCCAGAAATTATGAAGAAGGAAGTGACTTTGATGCCAATAAACGTTTCATTAATGGCAGGCATCTTCTACTCAAGAGTTTATGTTGGGTCAGGTATAGTAATTGTGCTTCACTGAAGACACGAAAGCCTCACTTCAGCATGTGGCACACCTCATCCTTAAAAAGCTATGTCTCAGCAGAGACAGCAAAATAGACACTGCAAAATACCTATTAGAAGCCCCTTCCCATGTCATTAAAAACCGTAAAGAAAAGATCTAAACTTTGACTTGTTTGGAAAAATAGAAAAATCTTTATAGTTCTGCCCAGAAACACCAGGACCAAAAAGAGTAACATTAAAAAGTTGGCACTTTGATTAATGTGCATTTGCAAATCTGTGATGTGAATACTGGCATTTCACACACTTCCATCTGGCCTCTAAACATGTAAACAGCCTTAAAACTGGGATTGGCCAAATTACACAGTGCTGATTTTATGAATCTAACTTCTAATTACACATTTCCCAGTAAGTAGCAAAGCCAAATCCACCACATACAAAGTTAAAGGTGAAAAACACCTCTGTTTTTGGCAGTAACACTTCCATGGCTGAATTCTGCTCCTGTGACCATTGAGAGGTGTGAGGGGCTGAGGAAAAGCATTTTGCAGCAATTTGCAGCAGCTATTGCATCCAACTGTTTGTGAAAGGAAATACAAACTATATCTGCTCTGAATGCAAGAGTGAAATGTTATCAAAGGAGGAATGCCCTTCACATTTCCTAAAAGCGCCAGTGGTGAAACAAAGCAAAAGATTTTGCAGCTCCTTGAGTCTACTCAGTGACACCTCTGATCCAGTCAGTACCATTGCACCAGTAGTCAGTTTGTCTTATTTTCACAGCAACAAAGAAATTCCATTTCCCTCTTCCTCAGGAGATCTGTGCAAGTTTCATGCCTACATGTGATGAACTCACAAACAGGCAGCTATGTTTTGTTCCAACTATCAACTAAGAAAAAAATTAACTCTATTCCAGCCAAACCAGGACAATCACTCAAGTCAACCCTTCAGAGAAGTCTGAACCTGGTCCCTCACTGGAGACATAAAATACATCACTGCAAATCCTGAAATTCTTTTCCTTAAGAACTTTCGCCTTACCACAGCATCTCAGCTTTCCATCAAAGTGCTGTCACCCTTTCTGGGTAGTTCCACCTCAATAAAGAAAGATGCTACCTGCAGTTGTCTATCAATTCCCATTAAGGGCTGAACTGAAACGCATATTTATTCGAAGAAATGTCTTTGAATTTGATCCAATGTTTTGTGGCAAAAGACTAGTCTGTAAAAAAACCCAATGAACTTTAGAACCCTCTTAGATAAAAAAGACAAATCTTACCTAAGAAATAGGGAACAAGATTGCCTAAAAGTACCACTTAAGACCTAATGACAGCAAACCCCATTTGCAGAAATTAACTTACAAATATAACCTACCTGTTCTTTTACATTTGTATCTCAGCAGCTGCATTTCAAAAGTAATTAAAGTTAATGAGCTGTGCTTTATGGTAGAATCATGAAAACTTAATTGGAATAATTAGTTGTGAGATAGCAAGTGCATCTTCCTGGCTAACAACGTGTCATCATTTGATAAGAATAATAATGATTTTAATAAATAAAGCAGGGCCCTTCTAATATGTTAATAAAATAATGAAGTAGAAGGCACACACGTGCAGATGATGAATTATTAGTTTGGAGACTGCACACAATTGTCTGAGGAAGATTGATGGGGAAGTGGCCTTCTTGAAACTGTCAGCTACAGCTGCTGGCTAAAATGCAGTTTGCAATAGATGAGGCAGCCACGCTGACCTTTGCAGAGGATGTGCTGCAAATGCTTCCAGCGGGGCCAGCATCCTTCTGCAGAGCAGGATATGCAGTGGATGAAAAAAAGCAGCTGCACTTTCTTTTCCCCTCCTTTAGCTCGTCTGTGTTATTGGTGCTGGGCAAACAGGAATGAAAATGGACAGAAACCCAGGCATGTGTGGCAGGAAGGGAGCTACAGTGAACAAATCAGTCTATTTGACCCAAATCACTTAGCGGCTAAGACAGGCAGAAAATTATGATTTATTGCAGAAATGGTCTTAAGCTCAAACGTAGACATGCACACCACAACAAAAGCTTCTGAGGCATTATTAAGAATCAGTAAATAGAATAATTTTAATTAATGGGTGCCTTTAAAATTAAATTAAGTGAATACTGCCAGAGTTATGGGAAGGCCTACAGTAATAAAAGTGATTGTCCCAGTAAGCAAACACTGAAGGAAGGCTACAGTTTCAGGTGGAAATAGAGCAGCAGTGTGCAGTGACTAAGAAGAAGATGGATCATAATATAGCTCTTAGTTTTATCCCCTAATCAGTGTATGACCTCATTCATTTCTGCTCTTAATGTATTGCCTGCTATGAGGAATTGCAGTTCAGAATATCTGCTTGTTGACTTCAGTCCCAGCAGGACTGGGCTTGGTAGAAGCCATGAAGAGTCTGATGTATGTCTGAGATCAACTCATATGTTAGCAGTGCCCAAGGAGATTTTATCTCCTTTGCAAGCACACGGGGAACAACCTACTGCTGCTTGGAAGGCATCCACCTGGCTGTGCACCCACAATACTTAGAACTTCACATTAACAGAAGGCCTAAAGCGCAGACCCCTCAGCTCTACAAAAACAAAAATGTAGCTGTAGCTCGCCCAAATGGCTGATAAAAGCCTGCTGACACAGAGAAGCCATACACCCATCCACTGGCCGCAGGAGTACTCACAAACACTCCTCATCTTTTTAGACAATGGAGACAAGCAGTAGGTGCTTTGGAACTGAGGCAATCTGAGAAGAAATAAGTAAGGTAGCAATGGTCAGAATACGTGCAAATGTCAGGGGGTGTGAGACTGAACCTGTTCTTGACCTGCTGCTGGGAACAGCTGTGGAAAGATCGGACCATGTGAATGTAAAGAGAAATTAACAGTGAAGCACTTTGAGTGGAAGCCAAGCATTAGTGAGTCTCTGACCAAACAAGCCCCTGAAACTGCAGGTGATGGTTAAATACTACGGTCTGATGCTCTAAAAGTTAATTAAGTACAGAAGTAATGTGAGGCTTTTGTAAAGCTGGTTTCGTGGTCATTAGTTGCTACACAGCTAAACAAGGAATGAAATGCAAGGGAGGAAGGCACTCGCTGGACAAATTGCTCTTAGGCAGTTTTCCTGGTCAGAGTGCTGCAGGGCTGGTTCTCCCCTCGTGCTCCCTGAGGCACAAAAGGCCATGCCAAACTCAAAGAACTTAGTCTTGACCCCTTGACTTTTTTTAACCACTCTAAATATCTATCAATTTCCATTGCATTATGGCTGATTTACACCAGTGCATAAGGGAGGGGAAGCAGTTTCTCTGAGAATTAAGAGTGCCTTGTATCCAGCAAGGAAGGAGCTGGAGCTCACAAGCCTTCGGTTGAAAACTCCAAATTGCTGCTATTGCAACACGCAGCAGTCTTCTTCTGTGGTGGGAGGGAAGGGCCACAATGTCTCAGGATCACACTGCATCTCTGTAAGGGGAGTGCTCTGTGGCAAATAGCTGCCAGAATTGCTCTCTGCTTTATCCCCAGAGCTCCCAGCATGGGCACGTGTTAGAGCTGTTGTCAGTGTTGTCATGCTCTGGTTATTATCAGGAACAGTTCCTCTGGCTGCTGTAATTTGCACCGAGGACTGCAGGTGCCATCCACGGATCAGAGAATTGTAAAGGTAATCTGCAGTTCTCTTCCCCAAGTCAGTTGAGACCAGAATCAAGGCTTTTGTTTCAGAAACCAGAAACTCAGAAAAACTAATTTATGGAGGTTCTATTAATAGGACACAGGAAATTACCTAAAGCCTTCATTACTTTAACTCATAAAAGTGATTGACTTGGCTGTAATACAGTTAAACTCTGGCTTCCCAAAGCTGTTGAAGACCCAGTAGCTCTGAGTTAGACACTGGCAAGTAGTTTTCACACAGATCTGAGAGGCACAGCTTTGACTGTTAAAGATATTATAGCCAGGGGTTTCTGACAGAATGGCTTGTTATACAATTTTTACTTGCTACAGGGGTTTCATCTGACACTTTAAGACTGATTAAGTTCAAAAATAGATGTCTTCTACTCTTATAAAGCTTTGAAAATGTGTGCCTGAATATTGGGATGGGCTTAGTAAAATCAATGTCCTCTCTTCCTTGCCTATTATTACTTTAAACTTACAATTCTTACTGTAGCTTGTTGTCCCATTTCATATAGACATCAGCCCCCAAATTCTGGCCTGAAGCATAGTGTTCAGAATTTTTACAGAGTGTATTATGAAGAGGAGACATGCATTGGGAGAATAACCTTTAAATAGATGCATTCACAGTAAAAGAAGCACTGGTGAATGGTTAAGAGAGGGCAAAGAGTTTATGACAAATGTCAGAATGTTTCAAAGATTTGCTTCATTATTAACCAGGAAATAACACAATGTATGTGAAATCACTGCTAAAAAAAAAGAAGTCTCTTTAAACTATATTGAGCTGAAAACAGGGTTCATTATGGAAACACAGATAGAATCTTAATTATAGAAGAAATTGCATAGACTAAGGTTCTGGCCACCCAATTTAGGAATCACAATGCAAGTATTTAAGGGGCTTAATGTGCCTGCTACTATTCAGCTGTAGATAGCAGCTGGCATTGGGAGTACTGCAGCTAGGGATGTTGTGAAGAAGGTTCATAATGAAGGATTCATTAAGTAATTTCCAACTGATTCATTACATGATACATGCATTGTCAGTCATTTTTGACCCAAGTGGTTAGCCTAAAATCTGGAATTTTGGAAACTGCTTATACTAAGAGACTTTGTTGATAGTCAAGGATTTGCTAGTGCACTCCTTTTTATTTACCAAGGATGTGTCAAATTCTGTTTTCTGAAATTCAACAAACCAAATAAGATTTTTTTTTGCCCACAGATTGCATTCTGTAGTGTCTTGGGTGCTCAGTATTTTGTATATTGATGTGTACTATTTCAGCTTTAGTTCTACAAAGCGCTTTAAATTCTTTTATTGTGAATTAAGAAAGCAGCTCTACATTTTCCTTTATCTACAGTTTCTCTAGAGCTCTTTATCTAAAGTACAGACTGAAACATTAATGACAGATGTTGGTCCACTTAAACCAAACCAAAAATTTACTTTGGGGTTTCCAACTCTAATTTTACAGTTTAAGATAAAAGAGCAATAAGGCAGGAAAGCAAATGTACACCTTCACAGTACTGTCAAGCTGCTGGACTCTGCTGAAGGATGTTTAGAACAGCTGTTGATGAAGACTCTTCTAGAAGAAATCAGTACTGGAGAAAGTCTTACACTAAACCCCCCCTGTATTTAAAAATGAATCATATATTAAATCCTTTAGTGTCCTGTTCTGAACAGGGTCCCATTTATTGAACCTGACACAAAGATCCTTCTTGGAAAAAAGTCCAGACCTTTTCTACAGGCTTTACAGAGTTATTGCAAACACGTTGAACATTAAAAAGAGAAATTACACGCGGCCTGACAGATTTGACCAGGCAGAAATGCCAAATATAATTCTTGAATATCAGGGATAAAAGAAATCCCTGTGATGGTTTCATCCACATTATTTGATTTTATAGCTTTGGCCTTCATAGATTTGGTTGTCAGAGTACAGGAGCAGTTCTAAAAGCCGTAAAAAACAGAAACTGCTTTTGTTCCAAGGCAGAGGCACCAGGGAGTTGCCTCTCCCAGAAGCCCTGTCATCTTCTTCTGCATCCCTAAATCTAGAACAGGGGCCTTCTGAAACCAGGGAGTCTATAAACACTGTCTTGTGCTACACATGTGCTGTTACTGGGCTACTGCTCCTTTGGCTAACCTCCAACGTGAATGGGGTGAAAGAGGAAGAAATACAAAGGTCCTAGAAAGTTCTTCTTTACAGAAAGAAGGAATAAAACAAACATTATCATAGGGAATTTGAGACAAACAGGACAAATACTGCACTCAGACTCTGACACAGGGATGCTCTGACCCCACGGGCTATACACGTTCACAGTACTGCTCTTTCCTGCCCAGGGAGCTCCAGCTCTCTGACAGCCCTCCTAAGTGCTTTCATTAGTCACAGGAGGGCACATTCCTCCATCTTCTGGACAGCTACAAACTAAGCACTATTAGCCTCTTTCCAGCCATGCTCGAAACAATACATTGCTACCTCAGAGAAAGCTCAATCTGCTTTAGCCTCAGGAAAAGAACCTTTTAGTCTTTGTTATATTTTTGAATTGTTTTCATCCTGACATGTAATGTGAAAGGTTCCACAATTATGCATTTCTCAAGTTATTTTTAGTCCCCCCTTCAGAAAAAAACAAAAAAACCTGCCCAACAAAACCAACATTCAACTCCCTGTCTTTTATCTTTTCTTGCCCTGAGAAGTCTCTTGTGATTAATTTTCTTCTGCCTCAATAGCTGATAACTTCTTTTCCTGCAAGTATTAAGGAGAAGGATTCTATCTTCCACAACAAGGAAATGAATTTTTTTAGCTTCTGCTGGTATTTATCACATCCCTCAGAAAGAAGGGGGCCTCTCCTTGTGAACATTATTTATTTTTAGATTAGGTTTGGGAGCTTGAATGCAATAAAACAAACTGATAATGTAATATTTGCCATGGGAGTGACAATCCTCAAATAATGGTATTAAAATCCTAGGAAGAATACTACTGGGCAGAATTATTCTGTAGGCAGAGTTTGTTAAAGCCAGGTGACCATTCTCTTAATGAGCTCTAGCTGGAGGGAGCCAATAAAACTGATTAAGAAGAGAGAAAGATCCTAGGATAGAATCAGATCCTGTAAGCCTAGCCAGCAAGCAGTGTCAACCCAATGCAGCACCCTACCTTTCTCCACAAAAAATTGGAATTTCTGCTCTCTCACATATACTAATGGAGCAGCTAGAAGCTGGAGCTTAGGTTAATCCTTCCTTTGCTTGCTATGTAAGTGCTCTTGGCACTGCTTCATAGGAGGAAATGCTAAAGGATTTCCGGGGTGAATTAGCAAAACCAATGAGCTATAGCACGAGAAAAAGTGCCAGAAGTCATTTTCACAGCTACCTAGATATGTTAAATTAAGTTAAAGAGCAGTTTATGACAAGAATCACTGTCCCTGGACAGGCAGCTGTTTGATGTGGTTTCCATTTCACTGCAGGCAGATGGAGCTCTCCCTGCTTTCTGCAGTGTTTGAAGGCAGCAGCTGAGGATGTCACCCATGTGTTGAGCTTAAAAATCAAATGAGCAGTTTGTCATCTGAAATCACTGCACTAAAAGCCAAATGACACAGAACAACAATGCATTTCCATACTGCTGACAAGAATGATTCAATGGCCCTTGCTAATGACACCTGATCAAATTCATTTCTCAGCAAGCACAAAGTTTGGGAAACAAGAGCTGGTGGGCCCAGCTGGATGTGCTGGAATATCTTTTATTTATTTTTGATATGGGATTTGCAGGTGTCAGTGCAATTGACAGGACTGGTGATATAGCACCACTTGCAAAGACCCAGCCAGTTTCTGGAGCTGCCCCTTTAATCCTGCTGGCACTGATTCCTTTTCTAGCTGTTCTGGGTAGATCACTACTAGAGCCAATACAATACCTCCTTGAATGTATGGACCAGCTTTTGTGCTATAACACACTGAAGTGTGGTGTTATTCACAAAAATGACTGAACCTTAACCACGAGGGCTTCCTTCCTTCTGACTTAGGGGATAGAGTGTGACGTTAGAGAGAAGTGACGTACAAAGCATTAGCCGGGACTTTCAAAGATGTTGCTGGAACAGATGTTTCAGGGTGTTTCATATGTTTTGGGGTGTTTCAGGGACAGACATCACCTACCAAGTGTATTTCTTTTAGCATCTTTTATTGATATGGTGTCAGATTCAGTGAACTGTGGGATGTTACATGGGGCTTTTAAACTTCCAGCACAAACTTGGGTGTTGTCCTAGGCCCAGACACTCCTGGAACAGGGATTTGGGCCAAGAATCTGCTAAGCAAAACAACATCAAGGATAGAAAGAGTTAAATGGCTGAAGAAAATTGAGAACAGATGATCATTTGCAATTTTTTCCTACTTTAGTCAGCATGGAGAAAGACTGTGGTCACCATAAAGTGACTAACAAACAGAAGCACAGAGGAAATTGCTGCGGCCAAGAAACGAGCAGAGGAAAGGCAGTTTACCGACTGGTTTTGATGGAAGCCACAGAACTCCTTAGAAAAGGAACATAAGAGTGCTGCAAGAGCCAGAAAGTGCAGGCTAAGGCCCAGATCCAGCAGGAGCCAGAAGAGGCACAGGGTCACAGCCACAGGCTGACCCACAGGCAATTCACAGATCCAGGTCTTGAGGTGAGACCTGTCCTCACCTGTATGTCTGTGTGCTCAGTTTTGCTCCCTGGCCTTCTCTCCAACTGCTTCTTCTACTGCTTCTCTCCAATGACTACTGAAAGCCCAGTGGGAAACAAAATCTGCTGGCTGGGGGATACTGACACAAGCTTTAGGGTTGTATTTTTTCATCTTAGAATATCAAAGGCAGTGAGTCTATATCCAATATGTCTCCATTCTGTACAAGCCCATTTGTCTTTTAAAATACACAATGTAAGATTTGTAGGCAGTTTCTAACTCATCTCAGTTTAACCTTTTTTTAACTCCTTGTACCCTCCCTGGTAAAACTGGCTACTCCCTTTTGCTCAATCTTTAAAATGTCTCTTATAGAGAGACTAAGCTGGAAAGTACCAATTTTAAAGTCTGATCAGTGTAAAACACAGTCAGAATGCAAAATTACACAGACATCTTGGAACAGTAACTCTTATTTGTTACAGTTGTTTCTTCTTCTTGTTTTTTTAATACACAACTCATGACCTGTCATAATGAGAAACAGATATTAGAGAGCTTTAGAATTAATTACTCTAATATGGGTAAGAGTTTAGATAATCCCACTCAGTTAAAAAACAAACAAAAGAAAAACACAGGTTAGTTTCTAGTTGCCTTAAAAAGCTGTAATTGCAAATTGTTTAGTGCAAAGTGTTAGCAAAGCTGTTGAAACAGGTCAAAACACTACTTTAAGAATACCAACACAATTTTAGAAGACTGTTTACAATTCCTTATCTCCTGTGAGGTATTTCCAGCATGTTTAGTATTATATTGGTTCAGGCCAAATAAATATAAAAGATTAACGGATCTAAATCTTGAAATTTGATTCTTCTGGTATCTGGAAAGGAGATGAAAATATTTAGTCTCCTTTTACACTGGATCTCTGCTTGTTGGTTAGGGTTGGGGGATGTTTGTTTGGGGCGTTGTTTTGTTTTGTTTTTTGTAGGTCTCCAGATTTTAAGGTGGTTTAGATTTTATGACTATACTAGTCAGGTCTCTCTGCTAACTGTAAGTGGAATAATTTAATCTCACTCCCAGGTATGTGCTTAGGCTTCACCATCACATACAGAAGGAAAACAGGAGACTTCAGATATCAGATTCATCCTCATTCTTTGTCCTCAGAGATACTGAAAAGTAACCTGGACAAGATCCTGAATAGGGGTTCTTGGACAGTATAACCTGAGTTATTCCTATATAACAGAGGAATTACAGTGCCCACCATTCTTAGACATTACAGCTGTGCAGCTGTACCACAGCAGCAAAGTTTGGTGGGTTAAAATTGTTGGATGTTCAGCCATGAAACATGACCCTGAAATTGTAGCTGGAAACCAAGGTGCAGGCTGACAAAGGGGATGCAGAACACCTCTTGTGATCACCCTGACCTTATTTTTCCCTAAGCTACTTTTTCTCTTCTACTATAGTCACATCCCATTTAGAACCAGGGCAGTACACCTGGTTCTAGTTCGTTCAGTTTCACCTTCATTTTCCTTTGTGTAACTGCAGTAAAATTCAAAACCATTACACCAGGGCGAGGTCTTTTTTTTTTTTTTTTT
>VYXD01005465.1:161594-195097 GCA_013397195.1 Hylia prasina
TTTTTTTTTTTTTTTTTTTTTTTTTTCCCCTAAACTACCTCTTTATTTATGCTGTTAGGTCTTGACCTGTTAGAGAGCCATCAAGAGATTACAACGTAACTGCATAAATTAGGAATGTAATTTATAAACGGTTTCCTGTTCTGTTATTTTTTTTAAATAGCAAACCAACTAAATCCCAGGAATTACAGTCAACTGCAAAACAATTGCAACCATTACTGAACCAGCTAAAAGCAGTTCAACAGCTGCATCTTATAAAATGTTATAAAAGTCCAGAGACCTACAAATAATACAGGCTCATAGAATTAGCTACAATTACAATGTGGCTTATAGAGCACGGATAAATACAAAAAAAAAAAGATAAATGTCTTCAATTTATAAGGTGGTTTAAAAGCTATTTGTAGGATGTAGTGTATAAGAAAAGAACGTAAAACCAAAATACACCAGGTAAAATATTTCTAATGTGATATATTTTTATATGCATGCTTTGAATCGATTATTTTATATTGTTTTCTTCATTTCTTATATAATAACTGAGCAAGACATTTGGTCTGATTTAGAGAAATGCATCCAGTTGTCCACGAGAAGATTCTTCATAACTTACTATGTAAAAGCTTTTCAAAAAATTGATTTATTTAAAAAAAGAGTCAAAGTCTGAATGTGACTTGGTTTTAGTGGACAAGAACCTACCAAATCACATCTCCCATTCACAACTAGAGATAAAAGCCTGATTTTACAGTGCAATAGGGAAATGGGCCTCAATTTTTCTAAATCCTTGGTATTCTTTGTTGTAACTGCTGAACAGCTGCTCAGATTGCTGAATCTACATTTCAGAGAGCACATTAGACTCAAATCACATAGACATGGAATAATCTGTTAGCTCAAATTACTTGCTTCTACAAGTCTGTTTCTGTGCAGTTTATTTTTCACTGTTTAACTGTGTCCTTTGCCATTTCAAATTATATTAGTAATGAAACTTGTGTTATTTAGCTTAGGAAACCACCACCTAATTTGACAGACACCAACACTACTAGAAAATTAACCTGTCTTAACATAGATAAACATAAGTAAAAAAAGTGGGTAGAAGAAAGCTTCACCTCTCTACACAATTCCTCTTAGTACCCTTTGCTGAGTGATGTAGATGGTAAGAATGGTTTCTAGTGCCTCTGGATGTAATGAAAAAATACTACCACTTATGCATCTAAAATTATGTAAGTAAGCAGTTAGAACTGGTAGATATTAATCTACATTTCTATTTATTCCTACAAAATAACATATTCTATGCTGGTGTCTATCTCAAACTATATGCAATGAGCATCATTTAAGTGATATCAAATTATTTCTTGGCTTCTCCTGATATTTTATCACTTTGTAAATTATTCAGCCAGAAGTGTGCTTCCTTTCTGCCTGCCTCACAACTTTACTATTTTGAAATTAGGCCTGTGTGCCTGTTCTTTGGTGTGCCAGTGCTCTTTCCCTTTGAATTTGTACCCAAGAAACCCTGGTGGTTTTTCTCTCGTGTTAGAACAACCTCACAATCTGGTCTTCCATTCAAAGAAGGGAATATGGGCATAAGGGACTGGTTTGGCAGCCTGGCACAGAAGCTTTCCTTGTACACTCTCTCTCCCCTATACACACATTTGAAAAGATCTGTTGATCCATTCACTGGAAGGATGAGAATATGGAATGTTTGGAAGGCAGATAATATATAAACATACCTCTAAAATTTTATGGATGTCCTGTATTTGCAGAATAATTTGTTGTTACAAGCCTAGAGATGTACACTTGTATAGGAATTGTGATTTTTTAGCAATTACCTAGGTAGATGAATTAGTAGCTCACTGCATAAACCCTAAACTGAGGGCCTGATCCCAAGTAACAGCCCTATGTTTGTTGAATCTCTTTTAACTAAATGTATTTGCTAAAAGATGAGAGGGGAACAGGCATTGTAAATTCCTGTCGTAAATTCAAGCCATGTACATTTTTCTGAGAATCCAACCAAATCTCTCGAGTATAATCCATTTATTTCAGTTCCTTTTTTTGACCACTTTGCCAGCTTAATGGAGACAGCTCTGGTCTGAGCTACAGAATAAAGGAGAGAGCCTTCAAACTCCCCTGAGAACCTCTCTTCCACCTCTGGCCTGCTTCCAGTACAGCAGTAATTGTACAATTATAGCAGCATTATATATAGAAAATTAACATGAGTTCTTGAGTCGTTCAACAATAGCTAAGCATAATTATTTATACTGTAGTCAGAATTTCTGAGAGGAAAAAAAAACCTCTAGGCTTTTAGGGAAGGAAAATTGTAGCAATTACTGGCCTAGTAGCTCTTTTTGAAGTAATGTTCATGTATTTGAAAGGAAGAAATTTTTTTAACTTCCTTAACCTGCAACACAAGCTCTGATGCTGGAATCAGTCTGCACACACTCACTTCAGGAAGCAGAGGGAGCTGTCTGGTGACAATTACAGTTCTTACTGCCAGGGAGCCAGGTCACAATTAGCAGTCTGGGACTTCACATCACAGCTTGCAAAAAGACAGGCCTCGTATGCTTGGGAAGACAAGAGAGGGTCACATTATACTGTAAGATAAAGCTGGCATTTAATTCATACCTACAGAATAATTACATTTGCTGTGACTGAGTAAAAAGTATCAACTACTCATTGACATGGGGTATTTACAGCAGGGAAACTAAACTTGATTCTTTTGTAGTGGGAAAATCCCCCACACCTCTTCTTGAAAAATTGCAGACTAATAGAAGAGCCATGATGATCAAAACAGTATGAAGACATATTGTACCCCTGAAACATAACTGTGTCAGGTACAAGTAATAGACTTTTAAAGTGCAACCAAGAAAAGTGAAGACAGTGAATTATTGTAGCAGCACACCTACTGGCAAATAAAAACAATGAGTTATTAAGAGTCATGGTTGTAATGTATTAGTAAAAGTCTCCTTTTTTCACAAATAGGAAATCCTGCTGTAATCAAAATAACTGGTGCTCTTTGGTTCAGCACTGTTCAACCCAGCATATGGAGATCTCACCCGGCTGCCCAGGGAACCTGTACTCCTGGAGATAATGGAGAGCTGTGCTGGTGTGTTAGTGATGGCCAGTGCTGTGCCTGTGGAGGAGAGTGAATCACCTGGAAGAGACCGTCAGTAAGGGCCTTGTCTTCAGAGGGTGCTCACAGCCAGAAAATGCAACAGGGACCCAGAAAAAGCCTCAAACGAATGGAAATAAAGAATTTGTCTAGTGGTAAGACTGGATGTATACCCACAAGAACAGATGTCAGTCTTACCCTGTGGGGAGCCTTCTCAAAAGCAAAGGAAGAAGCTTAACTGAGATTAATGGCCTTTTTTGCTGGGGCCCATGGGAAGTCCTAATAAGGCCCTGTGTTAAACAGTGAATGGGATTTAAAATACACGCAAACTTTAGAAAATATAAATAGCATATGACACTGAATGAGAAAGGTCTTATGCTTTTCTCACATTGCTTTTGAGAGACACTTTCACCTGTTGGATTTAAAGTGGAAACCAAGTTTCTATGTTTTGGAAGGCCAACGTGCCTGCTTTATGCACCAGCATAATTGAACTCTTAATGATGTCACACCAAGCAGTCACTGCTTTGAACCAGTTTGCACTGTGGTCACAGATGATAGACTTCTATAACCTAAGCTAAAGTAATTGTACTTAAATGTGTTGATTTTGCTTGTAGTGACATCTTTCTAGGTTTTCTTGAATGTTAAACTTTGTTTTTCTCCATTTTCTATCATCTGCATTGATCTTATATATTTGTGCTCACACAGTCATGACACAACACCTTTCCACAAAAACAAAAATTTTTATGCAGTAATTCCTGCATCAAACCAACTATTCTTAGATGAACCAGACTGGTATCCTGTTATAAGGTATGTAATTTGAGAATTTCATATGATAGAGGTTTCATAATTTATATAAATATCCAACACAGACACATACATTCAAGGGTAAGGGAAAATATTTTACTATTCCCTTCACTATATACTTGTTTAATATTATACTTCAACTGTCCTGAAAAGTCCTACACAAAACAGTCATCATCGTGCAAAACTTAATTTTTTCTGATACACACTGAGTAGGTAAGGCATGTACATGTTCTTTTCATTTATACCAAGACATATAAATACACTCACAAATACACATCTCAAGTACACTTATCCAATCTGAAATAATTACATTCAGATGCTGAACAGAGTACTTACACAAAGCAGAAATAAATCAAGGTCTATAATATTTTATCTTCAGCTTTTTCTGTTATCATCATTACTAAACAATGTTCCTTTTTTCCTCAGTAGATAGATCTATTAAAACAGAGAACCAGAAATTTTCCCTGTCTTTACCAGGTCTATTTCAAATCATCTTCTTGCATCTTACCTTTTCTTCTGACCAAAATTTTCATTTTGCTTTGTCCAGAAGTCTCATTCTTTCAAATGCTCTGATGAAACACAAATCCTTCTGCGTTTTGCAGCCATCCTTCCTTTTATCCTCTGCTTTCAGATTGTGCTTGCATCTTCTCATCTCCTCCTCAGTTGCTGTTCTGGAGTGAACAGTACTCCCAATTCATGTATCATCACCCTCAGCATAACTGTCACAACTTGCAAATTATAAAACACTACAGAAGAAATTCAGGCAGGTACAATTCTGCTGTACTAACTATAAACAGTCCTGTTGTGGTCCTAATATTTTACTGAACAGTCTGTGCATAAGCTGAACATTCCTTAATACTCACATCATAAAATCATCTTCCATAATTTTTAGTGCTTTACATGACGGCATTTGTATGCTACACTAATTGACTTAATAAGTTTCTTTGTGTGTATTTTTCTCATGGCTAGCTTGCTTCATAAAATATTCAACTTGGAAATAAAACTGTTCTTAAGAAAATTCATCCTACTTGAAGGATGCTCATCCTACCCTAAAGCAATCAAAATCAAATTTCCTATATACTGTTAAAATCAGTGACAGTTCTATGGATAATGCATAGAGCAGCAATTAATCAGAATTTATCTATAACGTGAAAAAAAATTTATACTTCTATAAATTCAAAATGTAGTCTTATTTTTCAATCTATGTGGTATGAAAAACCCTAAAATTATTTTATCTCCTACCAGGGAATGGTGGGTTACCCCAAAATACGGTCTAGAATCCAGGATTTTAAAGCACATTTTTCATATTATACACAGTATTAATGTCTCAACAATCCTGTCCAAACTGACCAAGGTTCTGTGCTTGTGGTCCTTCCTCAGTCTCTGTTGGTACAAACTCACAGTCAATTCACAATTAAAATTAAGTAGTTGCCTTAGCATTTGCCTTACTATTTTTAAGGTGAGGGATAATGTTGCATGGCTTTTGTCTCATATTCTTAAGGAAACAAAATATCTCACAAAAATTATATGAGACAAATTAATCATTTTTATGATAAACTTTTATTGAAAAATTAAAACTGCATTGCATAACTTCTTTATAACTTCAACATTTCTTAAACCACAAAACAGAGATTCTGTTTAAAAAATCTCTTCATATTTGTCACCATTCAAAAAACAGATTATGACCTAACTCCATGATGATTTTAAAATTCTGGATTTTTCCCAAGGCCCCTGCTTCTGGCTGTCTGCTCTGAATGGTATAATCTATCTTCTCTAAAAAATATATATAATAACACAATCAGAATTTTTCTCATTCAAAATAACCAGCTGCTCTTGATTTTTATCCAGTGGTCAGTCCTTTCCAAATAAATTTTATCAGTTAATAAACACTGCAGCTACCTGTTCATCTAAGATCTTGCCTATCGTTTAACTGATCTGAATTCACCCATGCAAAGTTACAGTGATTGTCCCTGTGATTTTAAAGGCAAAATTGCTACCTCAGAATATATTTTAAACCTCAGAAAAACAAAGTTGCTCACCTGGAATTAAAATGCTTTACATTGGTCAATACTTCTGTATATCCATACATCCTAATCTCTCACAGTCAATAGTGTATGGATTAAAAAGAAGGAAAATTCCAGGCCAGCATTCGTCCGAGAAGCTGTGGCATATTACTCGGATGGAAATGACCTAATAAGAAAACAGATGAGTTTTCTCACTAATGACTGTAACTGCTCTGTTAAAATCAGCTAACCAAGTCAGAAATTAATATGAGCACAGTGCCTGTTGAACACAGTATGTGTAATAGGAAAACACCCCAGAATCTGATATTAGCATCAAAGGCTGTGCAAAAATCTAATTGTGGTCATCTGTGTCAAGACACAACACTGCAGAAAAGCAAAATAAATGCAGAGGATAGGAAGATAAATTTAAACCCTCTGTCTTTAGAGACAACACCTATGAATTAATGGTCTCACTTCCAAAACAAGCAGGAGGAGCTCCATTATTCCCACCTAGCTGCAAACCATCACTGGTGATAGGAAGAATCTCTGATGCTTTTGACCTTCAAAACACAAGACACTCCATTAAATGAAGAAGCAGAAATTTTAGTGAGCAAAACATTATATATGCACTGAAGAACTCTAGATCTGTTCCTGACAACATCACAGAGCGTCAGGGGCTTGCTGTATGAATGCCAGTCAGCTGTATTCTGGTCTTTCTACAGCTTCATGATCAGGGTTAAGATGATTCTCTTCACCTAGTTTATATGCTTCAAGGTGAATTAACATCTCAGATAATTTAAACCGTGATTAGAATATTGAAATGGTGATCTGGATGCAGGGTTCATGAGGTTAAAATATTAAGATTAGAGGACTGAGGGTAAGTTAGAGCTTTAGTAATACGGTTATTGACAAAGGAAGTGGAGGAAATCAGAAATTCCCACCTAAGAACTGGTGGAAATCACAAGAACTATGGTGTTTTTGTGGAAGACATAAAATCCTAGTGAAGCAAAGTCACCAGTTATACATCTTTGGATTAATTATATTAGTTCATATTGTTTCTCATAAACAAGAAGGACTGAAAGAATTTTTTTAATCTTCTGTAGCTGCCCTTTGAATAAAGTAAAACAGAACAGTCTGAAATAAAAATGTGACATGTGCTTCTTCGAAACAAACTTCTTTCTGTACTCTAAGAACAGCTCTCACTGAGAGGTCCTCGAGTTTTGATGAATAGCTGGTGTTATAAAGAATGGCATTTAATATTAAGGAAGTTAGTACTGAAGTCAATGTTCATGCCAACTACATCTGTACTGCAGGCCTCAGGTCATACAGCACGGATGTTTACATCAGGAAATTCCAAGTGTTAAATACACAGTAATACAATAGGCTTATAATTGAGGAAGATTGAGGTTTGAGATCAAGAAGGCAAGAAACCAACTACACTATCTTGAAAAAAATCTAATGAAAGAAATACTGTATTGGTAAGATTACTAGGGGGTTTAATGATATGAAGTAACAATGCAGATCTATTTTGAAAGTCATACTCATAAATCTAAAGGTCAGTGACAAATTTACAATACTTTTTAGATTCAACTCTATTTGAAGAGGAGATTTTACAGAGGGTTATGAAAGAGGAATAAACAAGAGTCCTATGAAAAGCTGGAAAGGCTGTGCTACAGGATGCAGTTTTTACCATAACAGCTTCTTTCTTTTCCCTGTGCTAACACAGCCACAAAGGTGAGACATTATCCTCAAAAGACAGCCATGGGACCTGCAGGATGGAAACCTCTCTTGCCTGTAAGTGTCCTTCCACAGGACTGACAGGGGCCAGAGAGACTGCAAGAACTGCATAGCATGACTGTATTTCACTGAAAGTTTCTAAAATAATTCAATTTTTTTACTGAGGTCGAGGGGAGGGAGGAAAAGCAATTAATTACTGGCTTGCAAAGAATCATGTATGAAAACACTTGAAATCAGCATATTCCATTTATCACCATGACACTAACTCAGTGAACAAAGGATTATTGAATCTCCATTTTGTTCCACTACTCTGTTTCCAGTATGGACTTTTCCACTCAGTAATATTGATTATCTAATGATTAAAATTGATCAAGCTACAGCTGAATCTGGTGCCTATGGTTTGAAAAGCCTAACCAGCTGAAATTATTGGGACAAGCTGGCTGTATTAGAAGATACTGAGATTACTTTTGGTTTTATTTATTTTATAAGCTCCAAATAGATCGTGAATTCCATTTCACTAAAAGAATGATGCTGGTTAAAACTCCCACAGAATTTAGTTAAAATGGTCACAGAGGTCAGTCCTGAAATAAAACTCAAAAACAGGGGCCTTGGTTAGCAATCAATATTCACTAGAAAAGCATTCAGAACACTGAACAGACAGTCTGACATTACGAGAAATAAAACTGAAATTTCTAATAATTCTAATAGATTAAAGGGATCCCATAATTTGATAGTCTATACACAATGTCAGAATTCCTTATCTTCAGTAAAATTATCTGTAAGTTATTACTTTAAGGGCACTAGGATTTAAACAAAAGTGTCAACTAATATTTTTGTATTTTTTCTTTGGCTCACAAAGACACTAAAATACCATAAACATTATTTAGAACTTCAATAATATATAAATAGGTTACATTACAAACAGAAGAAAATACAAGACAACTCTTCAGCATGGTAAATCTCTGCATATAAATAAGCAAATATTTCAGATACCTACAATTAAACAGTTATCTTGCTGTAAAACTATTACATTTAAATCCTTTTACACAAAGTCATTTAACAATAATATACACAATCTACACAAATTAACCTCTAAAAATACAGCAATAATATACCTGTTACAATGACTCTGCTACTGTCATCCCCTGATTTGACACTAAAGGGCAAGTACAACTATTTTACTCAAAGGTGCTCTTGAGATTGCTGTTTTGTATGTGAGAAAAGCACCAACAATAAGATGTAATACTGTTATACATTTTCTTTAGCTCCTAAGAATCTACATTTTAGAAATGTTTCTATATGTCTATTTCTGTCTGGCAGAAAAACTTGTAGCACATTATCCACATCAAAGTTGTTGAAGGAAAACTTAATTTTCTTAAAGTGGAAAACATGCTGTGGCTTAGATCTAAGTTTATAACCACTTTATATATATATATATGTATGTATATATATAATTATATATTTATTTATACTGTACATATATACTGTGCAGAATTCTTAATTTGCTATTTTAATACTTATTAATTTTCTGCTGTCTACAATAAACAAGAACAGTGTAAGAGTCAATAGTACTTCAACTTCAAGATAATACATTTTCCCTCAATAATATGATCTACCAATACATATATACTTCAGTAGCCTATAGTTGTTTGGTTTAAGGATGTCTTAGGAGATTGGAACTTACAGAAAGAGAATTTCCTTAAAACATGTTCTGCAGAACTGGGTTAAAAAAATAGCCAGTGCTGGAAAACAGTGAATTAGAGAAATAAATAATTCAACCACTACAGCTCCTGCCCCAATCTCTCAATTTCCTCGATGAGGAAGTCAATGTCAGACTTGGTTGCTGCTGGGTTTGAGATGACCATTCGGAAGAAGTTGACTTTGTCACCCTGAGGCTGATATCCAACCATGGTGGTCCCTGACTCCATCATCAGTGCCTTGATTTTTGGTGCCACCTTTATTGTTAAAAAGAGAGAGAGAGAGACAAAGAGAGAAGAAAAAATTATTCTTTCCTTGTATGTCACAGCATTTCTTATTTCAGAAAAAATAAATTGACAGGTGTTTATTTTAATAAAAATGTATGTGACAAGAAAAAGCTTGAAAAACTAAATATGTAAGATTGGCTATTTAAATGAAAATTGACAATAATAACATCCATCTTTTTGATTTACAAATTAATAGCATCCAGAGTATTCACTATGTAATAATTTTATATATGAAATGCAAATTTCATTTCTTTGTGCTGAAGATTTTGTCATGAAACATTTTCTGTTTCTCTATGGAAGTCCACTCCAGACCTTCTTGAGGGTAATGTTGTCCATGAGAATATTATGTGTTCTCAAAGTATTTTGTATGTGGGGACAACAATGGAAATTTTTCAAGAAGATCTATGTCATATAGAATATTTTTTGTTAGCATAAGCCATGGAAACTTTCCAGTAGTTTTGCAGTACTGTGCATTTACCACAATCTCACTTCCTTGGTTTAATTTACGAGGCATAATGTTCTGACAGGCTTAATATTTGGTATTGACTAAGCCCAGTTTTTCCATCCAGACCTTCATTCTCCTGCTCTCCTCTCTGCCAGGCAAGGTCAGATGTCTGGCTCTTTTGCTGTTTTGTAGAGTGCTTTATGATGTCCTCTAACATTTAACACGGTCAAATCAAATATTTCATCCCTCTTGCTGTTTTTTAACTCTTACCTCTGTTTTCCTCTATTCTCCTCTATGCTCTCTTTTTTTGGCAATTTCTTTATCTAACATGGGACTGGCTTGACCCAGGAATTTCACCCAGGAATTTCTATTCTCCTCTATTCTCTTTCCCCATTGTGATGTAGTCATTAATCCTCTACAAAATCTCCCAAGTTTGCACATACTTCTCCCTTGCCTAACACGCACACACACACAGACACAAAAGAGCAATTATTTTTGACACCTGTGAAATCATTCTTTTGTCTCCTGAATGAACACTACTACAAAATTACTGTATTTTTCTTCCCTCAAGTCCTGAGTAACATGATATCTTTTCTGGTGGTGCTTCTATGATGTCTTCACTTTCCTCTACCACTTCAAATAAATGTATCCCAAAGTCCTCCAAAGGGTATTCATTTTCACTGAAATGCACTAATGCATTGGCGTTTAAAATCAAAATAAATACCTGAGAAGGAACTTACATGTTTTCATGTCCTTTACCTGTCCAAGCATTTTCAAACAATTACCCATCTGTTTCTCTTGTTGATAAGCTGTCCTATCCAAAGCAGAATGTGATGTCTGTAGGCCTAGCTATTTTTTGAAGGCTTGTAACACTTGTGAGCACAGAATAACTGAATATGTTCTCAATCTGGTTCTATAGGGAAAACATGACTTCAGCACCAATATAAATAAAGACAAAAGTGAACAAATATCAAGGCCATAACAAGCAATGGAGAACTCGTGTTTCAGAATCTGGAATTATCTTTTTTACATTTAACTGAAAATACTTACCCTATGTAACTTTTCTCTTCTCTCATCAGAGTCTGGCATGCCCCTCAGACTTGGAGGAATATACCAAAAACATACATTTGTATGCTCCGGCTGCAAAAAAGACCAAAACATATACATCAATTAAAAAAATTATACAGATCAGTCCCACACTAAAGGCTAGTCAGTGGCATATTATATCACAGACATGAAAGACAAAGTATGGTATTAACTTTCCTAGTCCTACATGTTAAACAGAAAGAAATGGATTGCAGTACTGCTGCTTGCCTCTGCTGCCTTAGATTCCCTATACATAGTCCCATTTGCAATATTTAGGTTGCTAATGAAGTGCAAATGCTTTTCACCTTTGTGCAGTTTTATGAGTCACTGTTTTTCAGGATCACAGCAAGAGCAACCCAATTTTCCTTTCCTTAGTAAAGGGAGAAATGAAGTTTATACTATAACCCAAAGATTTATGCAGTGGCACTAGCAACAGAATATACAGCAAAAATAGCAGATTCTCAGTTATGGATGTAATAATCTCAATATGAGTAGGTTGCATTAAGGTAATCTTCATGCCCTAAACTGAGGAGGCCTCTGCAGAAGAGGAGGAGATAAACCTGATATTTATGGTACAAACCTGCATGTATTCGACAAAAAAACTGCCCAGATGCTAATAGTCTTGTAGTTCTTTATAAAGTAAGAGCAGTTTTGCACAGCTGGTTGAAGAACTGTGAGAAGCATGAAGACAGATTTGGCTCATACATATGTGAAAGCAAACTTACCTCCCCTTCAAAAACCATCTCAAATTCTTCTCTGTTTTTGATTTTAGTGTAGAGATATTCTGCCAGCTCCAGGCATTTATTGATCTGGTTTTCAAATCCTACTGTACCCTGTTTTAATAAGAAAGTAGGTATTAATTAAATGGCCCCTTTTTTTATGCTCTGATACAATCACCTTTTCAGATAGGTTTCACTCTTGTGTATTTTCAGGCAGAAAACATTTAGCAGTATTATTTCTTGTAACTTAAAAGTAGCATTAATCAATGGTAAAAAAGTGGCCAAAGATGGCCCAATTGTAAGTCACTATTTCTTTTGTCTCATTTTAAGATAACTTATTATGAAAATAACAAGGACTTGAACTGCTTTTGGTAGATGATTTTAGGTCTTTTGTATTTTTTCCAGTTTCCAAATATATTATGGATATTATGTCCTGGCTTCACAGCTGCTGCTGAAGGACCAGACACTTGCAACGGGAACCCAGTTGAAAGTGTAAGAATTGGGAAGTAAATTATTTCCTCTGAGCAGTTTGCTAGAAATGAGCTTTTAGTCAGCAAGCAAAAGTCTGCAATATGTTTACTAGAAGTGACTTGCCTACCCACTGATATCTTGGTCAAGATCATAATCCCAGAAAAAGTATATGGATGTTGATAATAAATACTGGGGTTTTTTTTCAAGTACACTTTGTACATGAATGAAGAAGAAAGCATTTTCTCCCAAAGTAAAAATTGTTTTATGATTTTAGAGTTAATCATTAGATTTAATACCAAATTTATTTAAAAAATTAGACAGGTTACCCAACTGAATTCCCATTTTGCTAGCAGAAGAGCAAGAATAACAGTAGTGAGATGACTGCAGATAAAGTAATAAAAATGGAATGTATTTTCTTGACTACATGACTACTTCATCTTGTGAACATGTAAGCCTGGACATAAGCCCATGATTAAATTCAGCCATCCAGGCATACCACAGAAGTACCAGGTAATCAACTGTGGGATCATTACTTGGGCAATGCTTCCTCAGAAAAGGGCTTTGTTTTCCAAGTCACTTATAAAATCTATGCATTGAAATGTCATGTTCAAAGGATTCTTGTAAGTCATCAAGGCCACTCTGCTCTTACTACAAGTAATCTCTCACAAAATACATATGCAAGTGTGGTGCATCACAACAAGAGATCATTTTGGTGCCCTGCCCTCAATGGTTTTTCTGCAGGACTCACCTAGTGACTTAAATCTTTCTTCTAATTGCCATCTGAATTTCCTCACAGCTAACATTGTTCTACAATTCACAGTTCCTTTCTGAGTTAATACTTGGATATTTGTGTGTTTAGAGATTGTAATGACACAAACATGTATGTCAAAATGAAGTATTCCATTACATGACACTTAGAAATTAAATAAATACATTTCTGGGTTTTGAGCTAAACTCTTGTTATTTACCTTTGCTTTCCACATCAACCAGAATTTGAAAATGTCCACATGTCGACCACACTGGATTGCCTTATCTCCAGTGTCATAGGAGACATCATACTGTTTGTCTGGCTGGAAGAGATAGCCTGCACACATTTGATTGCAGCCTTGAAGGATGCCCTACAATGAAAAATGCATACACTTATATAACTTACCTGGCATTTGTGCATGAGAGTGTACACATTAATACTGTATAAAAATGTATTTCAAACAATTACAGGAGAATTGTTCTTTTATGGGACATATTATAACATACTGACTTTGCTTTGTAAACCTGAGCCACAAAATTAATTTCATAACCTAAGGTGGTTCTCTTAGAAGTCTCTGAGTAGTTGTATGGTTTTACACACACAAACACCCCCCCTGAGAAAACATTCACAGATTAATTTGGATATTGAGTTTGTGATATTAGCTTTACCCACTTCAAATTATAAGGCTGTGTTCTTTAAACTTAATTTTTTGATTTGTTAAATTACACGCTAGAATAAAGCTGTGGTCTCTCAGTGCAACAGATTGCTACACAAAATGAAGTGAAAAAACTTAATTGAAGGTTTAAACTTTGTATGTTGCTCAGCTTTATGACACTTAACATTATGATAAGTATAAGCACAAATGACATAAACTGAACATTTTTTGCATATAAATAAATATGGTTCACAGACCAATAGAAATCTATGGACTACTGGTAAAAATGTCTGGCAGAAACACCAAGAAGCAAATTCCTGTATGTTACACAGAAGTCTTACAAGTGACTTTTATAAAATGGTTTTATTTCCTTTAGAGTTTGTTAGTGTTTTTTGCAAGAAACTTGAAGGCACCAGTGTCTCATAAATACAAAAGCATCTATCAAAGTTCTCATATAGAGAACAAAAGCTCTTGCTGAAATCCTGCAATAGCTGGCATAGGAAGCATGCATGCCACTAAACAAAGCCTCGTGCCTCCCTTCAAAAATGTGTTTACAAAGGGAAATAAATGCTGCAGTCCTCAGTTTAGAGTTGGATCAGCTGGAAGAACAATGGCAGACCTAGGGCTACAACTTAGAACTCTTCCATCCCGGTTCTATACACAGAGATTTCTTCTTCAACTAAGCACTTCTAGTAGCAATTGGCATACAAGAGATTAGTAGACAACATCATTGCTCCTGTCCACATACGATATGATTTTCTTTTTATCATTTAATAAGAATATGTATTGCTTAAAAGAAACAAGATGCTGGTTTTGTTTTCATTGATGGCAATGACGAATCTTGATGCCAGCCTTAAAAGTACAGAGTCATAGTAAAAGTGGCAGGTTTTCTTTTCACCAGAACTGGGAAACTTATAAACCACTGTGTGAAGTAAAAACTTGCTTCTTACTTAAGCAGTTTAGACTGCAACCAAGTACTAAGACTGAGGCTCTATGTTAAATATATCATAGAAACAACAAGGCAGGTGCTCAGATGAAGTATATTAGCATGGCTCTATTGTTGATGTTAGAATATGCAAAGATCTAACAGGCGAGGACCTGACCTGTGTTGTCTACCACTTTAGTAAAAAAAAAAAAAGCCAAAAACCCCAAGACAGATAAAACAACCTCCAAAACACAGTCTAAATCCACACAATTACCCCTTCCAAAAGAAGTTTTGAACTTAAACAGATTTGGCAGTACCCTCTTAAAAAGTAGGGCTTGATATTTACTTTTTTTTTTAATGTTTAATTATTAAATACAAGGCAGACCTTCTCCCGGACAAGAATGGCAGAACATTGTAACAACACTCCCATCATCTTGTGTGGATTCCAAGTGACTGAGTTGGCTCTGCAAAAAAATTACACATTCAGATTGGTCTGGAAAACAGAAACTTAATCCGAAGCAGTCACCTTTGTTTTCTGCTTTCAGCTGGAAATATATGGAGTTTTGACCATGATGTTATCACTATGGATATTATTGCTGCCTTAAGTGTCCTCTTTCCCAGCTATGCTGTCCAGGAAAGGAATTTTTTTTGTGTTAACATTGGAATATCAGACTTGTGATTAGTTTATATTATTACTAATACCAGCTAATTAGTATCAGACTGATTAGCTGATACAGTAACATCATTCCCAGAAGAGTCCTCTTCTAGAAATAGCACTAATAAAAATAACAAAACTGCTTTGACATGTTCTATCGATTCAAGGTGCTGACAGGGAAAGCGGAGGTGTCAGAGAGTTAAGGGACTGATATGAATTGTGGGAGAACACAATGTTCTTTATTAAACACCTGCTGGAAAAATAGAAAGGAAATAAAAAGACATTCTGCATGCTTACATGCTTTCCCAGTGAGAGCCACAGCCCTTGCTTGTCAAGCCCATGGACTGTTAAAAGGCTCTAAAACTTTACATCACATCCTACCACTCTGTATGTAAAGCTTAAAATTTCTTTCATGTAAACACAAGTGAATGCACAAGATCACCTAATTTACAAGTCAAACAGTTTGTCTGTATTTTAACATACTATTCTAGACAGTTTAATGGTGACACAGAAATAAATGTGCCAACATTGCACATCCATTGACCTTTTCACCCTAAGTAATTAATTACCAAGCGTCCCCTTGATTCACTGCACGTTCCAGAGAAGCAAAGTGCATAATTGCATTTCAAAGACTATGCATGTGTTTTTACAATGTGGTTGAAAGATAAGTAAAAGGTATTTCCTCCTCTTCTACACCCTGTTCCCAGAGGACACAGACAACCACAGTTTCTCTGTTTTGAGCAACACAGTGATGTCTTCACCTCAGTCTCCAAAAACTACACTTCTAGATACAATTCCAACCCCATATATGCTAGGTTAGACTGTAGCACCCCTCAGCTGAAAGAACAGTGCATGCAGCCTGTGCTGTACCTGGGGAGCTCACCATCCATCTAACATCAGCTGCTTATGCAGTGCAAACCAGCAGATAAATAGCTCAGACTTAGGAGGCAATTATCTTTTAGAAAAAAATCACTAATAGTTCAGATGGAGCAGTCAGGATAAAGGAATTTACATAACAACTTGCCTTCAGTTTAGCACATTCACTTAACTCTCAGGGTTTCAAACAAAGACAGTTTTAAGTCATTCCTCAGGAGGAGCCTTATGTTTATTTTAACATGAAGCTGTGGCTCTGTCCCCAGTGCAGCCCCCAGCCAGAGGCTGTCCTACCACAGGCGGTCCCAGCTCTGTGCCATGGCAGTGTGCCAGTCCTCCATGCCAGTGTGTCCGAGCAGGCCAAGTAGGACCCGAGTGACAGCAGCAGACCCCAGCTGGGGCCTGTGACAGGCAATTACACTGCACACGTGGGCCCCATCCCATGTTTGAAGAGCTGTATGGCTGACTAGGAAAGAAATCATTTCATGCTTCACGGCCTGATGCTTTCTGTATTTGCTTAAAATTATGGCCTTAATTAGCACCTCAGGGTTGACCTCAGGTCAAAAGGGGTGCGCCAAACTCCTGTGATCAAACTTCTGTATTTTAAGAAAATTATTTTGCAGTGCTGACTTAATATTAGACACGTTGCCATGAGTCACAAGCAAATTGGACTGGGCAAAGGTTGATAGGATTCTGCTGTATCAGAGTACTCCACACCACATGCTGCTGTCCTTGCAACAGAAGGGTCCACATGGTTTTGCTGCCAGTCCTTCCATACACTGTCCTTGATGTTGTACTTATTCTTCACTTGCTGTATGAGATGCCCAAACCTAGGACAGTTTGTTTTCCCTAAAGAAGAGCATTGCTCACTGTACTCATCTTACAATTTTACCTGGAGCCCATATTCAGAACAGCCAACTCAAGGAAGCAATTAGGTGCTAATTTAAATCTACATGGATAGAGCTTGCTTCAAATATTTTTTGCTTCCCTGAAGGCTGATATCTGCAAAGATGGAAAAGATCTAAAATTTCTGATTCTTCATTGCTTTTCTGATTTTTTTCAGATGGGCACCATTTCATGGTAGAGCACTTTCAGAGGAAATCTAGAGACCAACACCCCCATGGGGTTATAAATATACATCTTCTACAGACTTGCCATCATTGGATATGGGAACAACTGCCAAAAACTACACCTGGAATGGCTCCTGAGTCAAAATATTAAGGACCAGTGGGAGGATCACACTCTCACTCTGCTGTCACTAGCAACACAAATGCTTTGCCTCTTTACATTTGATTCAAAGGCTGGCTTCTGGTCACAGTGGGCATCTTGGTAAACTGGGTTATGTACCTGGGGGTACACAAATGCTCTTTCCTGCAGACTTCACCCTGACCTCTACCAGAGCTTCCTGCTTGTTTCATGTAATCCCCACATGGCACCAATGCACGGGCCCCTGTGCCCTGAGACAGGTGAGCATCTGTGACCCTTTCTGGCCTCTGTAAATTGCCTCAATCTTCTCCCTGCTACAGCAGAAGTGTAGCAGTTGTGTCTATCATAGTCCTTTCAAGCCTTAAAGGTATTGAAACTTGCCCCTAAAAATTACTGCTAATTCTGTCTCTACCTCCTCTCTTTGTTGTATACACCTTTTGTATGCATGTGTGTGTAAATAAGAGTGATATAAGACTAAACATATATATATGTTCCATTTACAGAACATTCATGAACATATACTCTTTTTTTCCTGGAAAAACTGCAAACATCTTTCAGGAGAGAACCTCTACAAATTCCCACTGTGGGTATTCATGCTCAAACACCTTCCCTGGACCCCTCACTTATCACTGCTATTCTCAAAGTCCTACATTTCAGAGATTGTCTAGCTCTCACATTTCATTTTTTTCTTCAAGTACTTCTCCATCCATTCCCAGGCTTATGATCCCTTCAAAGCTGTGCATAGAACAATTCCCCTTCCTTTTTGCCAAGTAATATCCTTGTCTTCCTTCAAATCTGCTGCAAACTTACCTCTCACTCAACAGTACGTCACAGATTTCTTCTGTAGTTTTGTTTCAATCTCCCTAGTCTGAACCTTTCCCTTCTGTCTCGCTATTGTTTAATTTCGTGTTTAAACTCCTTAACGTAGCAAAGTAACATTTTCATGAATTGTTGAAGTGTCATGTACCTTATGAAAGTACATTAAGAACAGTATTACAAATCAGCACTGTGTGGTACCTTTCTATTCCATTCAATTTATGGCGGTGCTTTCGGGACATTAAGAGTCCACCTCCCCAGGCAGCCTGGAAGAGACAGAAAAAAACCCACTCATTTTCTTGAAAAGCTCAACAGATTTTAGTTTATTCAGGATCCAGTAATAAATATTTTAATTCAAGGAAAAAACGTGTAAACTCTTTTGCCTGAATAGCAGCACTCTTTTGTTACTTACATCTACATGGAGCCAGAGGTTGTATTTTTCACATATATCTGCAATCTCCTGTATTGGATCAAAGGCTCCATATACTGTAGTGCCTGCAGTAGCGTTTACAAAAAGAGGAACATATCCCTACAGTAAAAATAAAAATATCAAATATAAATTGAAAATACTTTCAGGGAAAAAAAGGGGAAAAAAGGAAAAGAATTCCAGAAACATTATCTCATTTTGTAACTTAAAAACATTTTTCTTCCCATGTGAAAGGCACAACATAAGGAACAGTAGAAACTAACTAATCATATACATGGTAAGAACAAACTCTGGGGTTTTTTTCTTTATATTCTTGTAATTTCACTTCAAAAAACTAACTAGTTAAAGTTATAAAGAATAAAGAATATTTTTTGTCTGTTCTCTCTCAGTGAGGAGATTCAAACAATGTAGTGGAAGATGAACAGTATTCAAGTAAATTTGGGACTTTTACAGCAGTATAAACAAAAATTAATTAAATGTGATTTGTAAGTTGTGATTTGAAGGCTTGAAATTGTTCCTTTAGTCTTTATCTACTAATAAGCAGAACAAAGCAGAACAAAGCAATCTAAAACAAAAGCAATTAATGAGAAACTAACAGATCAAAGAGAGACAATTTTGAATTAGATGAAAAAAATGTGAACTGCTATTTCATAGAGTGCCCAAATGTAAAGAAGTTAAGAAATAAAATAAACCCTCTTGATTTCTCTTTTGTTATTTTATAAAAAATTAATGTTTTTGCCACTGCATTGATTCAAGAAATAACAATTAATGCCTAAAATATCACCTTAATGTCTATATTTAACAAATATACATGCTGCCTACATCAAATCTATAGGATTTTTTAAGGACTCTGTAGAATCTTTTATGGGTTTGGCTAAACTCACAAGTTAGATAAAAGAAGCTTAGATTTTATGTTTCCATGCTTGTTTCCATATATTTCCAAACAGGAAGTTATTTTTAAAAATCATGAACTACAGTTGTGGTTCAGGAGTTAAAAGTCCTTTTGTTTTAAACAGAAAATGGAAACCTTACCAAGACATATAATAATAATACATATTATTATTAACACATGATAATTCTGTAAACAATACATGAATGTATAATTAAACATATAAAAATACTGTTATTATATTTATAGCATTATAATGTTCTTTTTAATGTCAACACATGGGCTTCAAAGGAAGAAGCAATTTTACTAAGCCAAGCATTTAAGCACTAATTTTTAAAAACACAAACCTTTTCTTTTGCTGCCAGAATTTTTGCCTCCAAATCAGCTGGTATTATTTTGCCTCTGTAATTATCACAGAAACAGAAAGACAAAGAAAATTAAAGAATGTATATGGAAATAATAGCTGCAGTTGAAATAATTTAATAGGATTTTCTCAACAGGCCATTAGCAACTTGACACACTGTACTGAATCAGTCCTTAAACACAATAAAACAAATTTAACAGATGAATACATTTAATCTATCAAAACTTTAGTATTCATCCTACCTTTCATTGCATTTTATCAAAACAACATTGTCTGTTCCAAATCCAAGTGCAGCTCCAGCTTTCTTTATTGAGTAGTGACTCTGCAGCAAACATATGAACGTGAAATGGAGTGCTTGTTTAATGAGGAAGCATTTTCACAACATATGTCAGTAAATTAAGAATTAGCAGTGTATTAAGCTCACATGCTCTGAGGTGAAGAGAACCAGTTTAGGGACTGCAGCCATGCCTTTGGTTTTAACTTCAGGGAAATACTTGTAGCGTGCAGCCATTATGCTGTACATGTTGGAGATCGCTCCTCCTGTGAATGGATAAATAAATGAATAATAAAATAGCGATAATGAAAAAAAAAAGTATATTATACCACAGACATACAAGTCTCATTTGCGTAATGCACTGAAAGTGGCAGTGAACTATGAAAAAATATTTCTCTGAAATGCACAGGCATCTGTCTAAATAGCGTAGGACAGACTCTCGAGAAAGCCAGAGTGATAATCAGAATTTCCTGAATGTCATCTCTTTCAATTGCTATCATTCAGTAACACATCCCTAAAAAGTTCAGCTTTCATTGTGCTGCTTTGGTATGATAATTTCTTGTTAGCAAGAACAACAGGGATTTATTAATCTGTCTGAGATTGAAGAAATGTCATATACTGGATGGATTTAGCCCATTTTACTGTAGACACAGAAGTAGATGCTTAAAGGTAGATTTCTGTAGCTGAGCTACTTCTTCTAAGCCCCCTCACAGTCAGTTATGGGAAAGAGACACTTCACAGGCTCTGATTTAGCTACTCTATTTTCACACTTACTTTTGAAGAACGTGAATAGAGTTCAATATTTCTCTTGGTTTGCTGCTAAAAAGAGCCCTGAACAATTAGCTCAGTTCTTTGGTGCAGACCTCAAGCTTTAGTAAGATCAGTCCCTAAGCCTAGGATGACTTCATCCTCTAAAATTTTTTCATTGACAAAGACACAGAAAGATCTGTATTTTTCTAGCAGATAGGACTGGAGATGAAGCAAGTGTGCACTTTATGTGAGCTGTTCCAAAAGGAGGGAGGTGGTTTTGTCTTTTATGCTCTGTAACAGGATGGTGTTCCCTCATGCCAAACCCAGAAAAGTTCTGGGCTGGGCACCCACATTGCCCGTATGTTGACCCAGGACCTTCAGATGGTTCATCATCAGCTGTTTCTGTCACTGCTCACTGCCTTTATGTTCCTTGCATGGGAAGACAAGGCAGTCTTGGTCTTTATACTGGAATCAGATTGTATCCCAGATAATGTGTCCCAGAAAGTGACAATCACAGCCTTTGCCTGACTGAGCCCAAATCCTTGCTGACCACCAAAGAAATCAGTACATGATTTTTGAGAACTTCTAGTTGGTCAGCAGCACTCCAGAAATGAAGCTCATAAAAGAGGTGTTTAAATGAATGACTGTGCTCCAGAGCCCATAGTCAAGTTTTAAATGCTGACCAGCCATAGTACATAGCCATATGCAGAGATAATTTTTTGTCCCAGCTTTTCTGTGGGATGTTTAAACAAAGCATTCCTACTTCTAAATATCTGAGTCATTGCTTTATGTTGCAGATAGAGTGGATATTCAGACACAGCCTGTTTATTCTAACTTTTGAAGTTTTAGTCAAACCACCAAAACAGAGAAGAAAAACTCACCAGGTGAGAATATTCCATCACCATCTTTATTTGACCATCCAATAATCTCCCTCATCTTTCGAAGTGTTATTTGCTCCATGAGAACAAAAACAGGGGCAATTTCATAGGTAAACCTGCATGGATAAAGCAAAACAAACACAATATAGAGGCAGATTCTAAAAAGACATAATAAATTCCCAGTCTGTGGTTCTTTGTTGAAATGCTCAAGGTTTCTAAAAGTTTTCCTGTATCTTGAGGTTCTGATCTGAGCCTTTACCCAACCAAAAATCCTCAGGAAGACATATTGGAAATATTGGAAATACTGAATAAAACCTGCAGTATTAGTTATTTTGTAGCTTTCTGTATAGTGAATGTAAGACCTAAGGTTCAATGTCATAGCACTGCTGACTTCTGCACGATGTTCTTCTGTAAAACAACTGTTTCCCAAATTCCACACTTGTGGAATAACATACCTCTAAATCCTTATAAAAACAGTGAACCTCATTGAGCTAAACAAAACCATAATTAGAAGTATTGAGCTAGGGTTTCAAAGTTTAAATATAATTAATTATGTGGATTTATTCTGTTGATGATCTCCAAGGACAACTTACTTCTACAATACAACATGATCAATAACTGTCAAGAGTAATTACATATGATGATTTTCTAATTACCAATTACCAAAACCAAGTCAGCAGTCAACTATTGTATCCACTTAATGAGGGCAAAAAACATTACATATCCTGGCATGCCCTGATGTCAGAGTCAGATACGTGGATGGAAATTGACAACCATACAACTATTTTTGGTGATCAAGGTACATGGATAAATTACTACTGCTGTAAACAAATTCTGCTTGCTGTGTGTGGGGGAAAAAAGTAAGTAAGGGGGAAAAGGAAGGAGAAGTGAAAAAATCAACCTCTGATTTCCAAAGGAATCTGTAAGAGTATGACACCCTGACACTTTGATTTGACTGATATCCTCTGCTTGAATAATTTTGTCAAAATGTATGTGCTGTCTCTCTAATACTAAAATGATATTTTGAGAATAGGTACTGCAAACTTGAATGAGACATGATATTAAGATGGGAACAAGTGTCTGAAAACCTTGTCTTTTACTTACAGCTAAATGGTTGCTTACAGTGTTAATATTTTCTTCAATTTTTATGCGTCCTTAGCTCATCAGAGAAACACCACCATTATTTTTAAAACATTCCCTTAAGATTAAAAAATTGTAACTTGTTTAATTACTGTGATTGCTATTTTCAGAAGACAAAATACTACTTATTTTGGTTTTATTATCATTAGAACTGGCAGAGACAGTTGAAACCTGACCTGAAGTTTGGTTGCTGCCACTATTTACAAATAGACAAAATTAATAAACCAGTGTCTGCTAACAGTGGTTTGGGGTTGTTTTGTTTTTAAGCACTGCAAGTCTAGAATATATTCCAATCTTTATTTAGGCAGAATGATCAACCAATGTCCACAAGAACTCAGCAGTGTATAGATCACTGTAGCTCAATACAAAGTACTCTTAAGTCAATGTGATTATTTTTTCCCCACCAGTTTTAACACATTTTGAGTTTTTTCCTGAGACCTTGCACACTGAATTTTGAATACATTTAAACACAAAGAAAATAATCCTTATTTATTCTATTCTGTAGTTATTTTCTGTGTCTCCAAAAACTGACAAGAAATAAATGACAGCAGATGTTTATAAATAACAAGGCCAATGAAGCTATATTAGATGATGGCTATGAATTTACAAATCATGTCTTGTTAAAGTTCCTTCCACCTTGTTTTAAACTTAAATTATTTTGAAAAATTCACTAAAACCCAAAAGATGCGTTTGGCTTAAAAGGAACCATCTAACTTCAATCAATCTCCTTCAAAAATGCTGACTAGATTTTTCCTATAGTTACAACCTTTACGGGTATTTCTGTGAATTAACTATAACAGTCATGAGTATATAACTATAACATGAGTATCAGCTCTTTACTATCAGAATGTACTAACAGGTTTTTTAATAGAAGCTGGTGCTGGCTTAATTCTTCTCTCACCTAAAGGACAAATCACTTTATCAGACCAAATCATTCTAGCTACTGTTCTCTTGTTGGCCAGCATGTAAAAAGCAGTCTGAGAATAAACACAGAGCATTTTACATCAATTTTCCTTTCATAAGCATATCTGCATAATACTGAAAACACCAATATATTCCCTTGTCTCAGCTAACAGCGGGCAGAAACAGAACTTCCAGGTAATATTTATTTTTAACCTCAGTTGGCTGCTGCATGGTGAGAGAATGCCCTGTGCTACAGATCTCTAGAACCGGATGAATAATGAAATTCTGAAATTTCCATGCTGAAGGTCTCATGACTAGTGATTGAGCTATGAATAGCACATTGATACATTATTTCCAAGTCAATGTGGGAAGATTATTATGTTTAATTGTATATATTATCTACACAGTGACATTTAAGTAATAGTTCCTAATGATAATTTTAAATTTTAAGGGAGTACAGATGTTTTGATTACTCAACACTCATCTGCAAAAGAAAGCACATACTTTTAATTGTTCATAAATATTTTAACTATTGTTTATCTGTAAAAAAGAAAAAATGGCAAATGGAAAACATTCCCTACCATAATTCAATGTTATTCCTGCTTGTGCGTTATGTGCTCATGTCGCTGTAATAGGTTAGAACAGTTTCTAGGTAAAGGTCAAAACCTGTTCTTGTGTGCTGGAACACTGCTCAAAACAAATAATATGTTCCCCAGAGCTCACAGAGGTGATTTGGTTATTTTTTAATAACCTTCTCTGTCAGTCCTTTGAATCATATTTTATAAACATCTTGCTTTAATGTTACTTGCTGTTAATGTGTTACTTGAAAGCACACCATGTTGACTTTGCTGAAAAAAAGAGCACACTAAGCCTCATACTAACAAATAGATATTAAATTTTCATGTTCACAGAGAAGTATTTTCAAGGTATGTTCTTGTTCAAAGTACAAAGAAACTAGCTATTTAACAGCTTACTTTTAAAAGAAAAAAAGGAAAACATCAATTAAAAGGAGTTACTCTTTACGAAGTGACTACGTGAGTGCAGTGTTATTAATAATGATGTCAATATTTCTTTATCCTGTCACAGTCTGCCACAGAGCTGAATTCTTTTGTGTCCTATCAGATTTGTGTAATTTCACTGATTGCAAAAGGATGACTAAACTGGGCTAAGTTAGTCAAACAGGCTTAGTAAAAGTGACACTGAAATTTTTGTCACAGAGAAAACAAAGGGTTTTTTTAGAAATGTGATGAGAACTGTTTTTACTTTTAATTGTGCTGCTAAAATGGCACTTCAAAACACTTTAAAGCGCTTTGCAATACCTGTATGACAATTAAAATATATATTGGTTTTTTCTTCCCAATCGGCTTTCAAATCTGAATGTTTCATACCAATTTTCAGCAGAGAACTAATTGAGATGATTATTACAAAGAGAAGGCTGGGTTTGGCTGGACCACCTTAGGTTTTTATTTTGTTTTATTGTTAATGTCACAAAATAGGCATAGCTCCTAATCTACACAGAGCTGCTAATCATCAGCTATATTTAATGAACCATATACTCACAGATAGACCAGTGAAAATACTGTTCATTTTCCAAGCTGAAGATATATTTCCTATAACAATTAGCAACAAACTCCCCAAAACAGAGGTCACTTTACAGTTAAAACACATTCAGTGCAGGACTGAAAAAGAGCAGTCTTACCTGCTGAATATTTGGACTCCCATCACATTTTTGAACATATAGAAATCAAAATATAGATAAAAACTGACTAGAAGGTCAGTTTGGGAGGGGTTTTTTTTGTTTGTTTTGTTTTTGTGGGTGTTTTTGTTTAGTGTTGTTGTTTTGGGTTTTTTTCATTAATTGCATTCTGTTGTAAAAATTCATCGTAATACCTTACACTGACATTTAGCTTTCATTAACTTTGAGTTCAAGAAAAATTAGGAAAAGTTTCTTACTTGATGCATTCAGATGTCACTTTGTACATTTTTACTTCTGTTTATTCATTTACACGACTTTATTAATCTTAGATGAATCCCTTCATTAGCATAAAATTATTATTAAAAAGTTACATTTTTAATAATTTTGAAGCTACCCAGAAACCACTTCTTTGCTAGCACATGAACAGAAGGTATTGCCTCAAGCCTGCTATCGCTGAACAGTAGAGAAGAAAATAATTTTTTCTATATCTAGTGTTCTAGTGTTAACATAGCTGCATAGTGGATACGTAGTGGATAGCTGCAGACTTGTTCAGTCTAGAGACAAAGCTTTACAAAAAAAGAAAAATATAGAGAAGTTTGGTCCAAAAGAAGAAAAGTAGTTTCATGTTATTAGAATAATCGTGTTTTACTTACAATGTGCTCTCAGATATTTGCACTTCTATTTAGTTTTATGTAACTATTTTCATTGTATTACTGACACATTAAGAAAAACATGAGACTTTTTTCTGGAAGATGTAATACTCATCATTTAAAAATGAAAATCATTCATGTCTGTGACAAAGCTATCTACCATGACTCATGGCAGCCCATGTAAGCACCAGTCACAGACACTGGTGACAAGACACCACTTACATGTTTGTGTTAGCAGTAGACGTCAGCCACTCCCCAGCCAAGCCAATAATGTCCAGTCCTGTGGACAGCTGATTGAAGAAGCGAGGGTGACCTGAGAAGAGAATAATTGAGAGCAACTTAAACCATCTACCTTTTCTGACACAAGTCACAGGTTTGTACTCAGAACACTTGCAGCAAAGTTTTCAAAGCAAGTCCTGCTTACGGGGAGACCGATAGCCAATATTCACGGATGTCTTATTAGAAACGTGAAAAAATAATTTGGATAGAAGCTTCTGTATGGAATAACTTGCGTTTAAAAAGAACCTCAGAATCGACTGAGCCTCTAAACACCTCCAGGAGCTGCTCAAGGGCTTGGGCCAGCCCATTTCCAGAGCCCTCTTCTNGGAATCGACTGAGCCTGCAAAAACGCAGCCATGCAACACCTCCGGGAGCTGCTCAAGGGCTTGGGCTAGCCCATTTCCAGAGCCCTCTTCTGAATTCTGTTATGCTGTGAACTCGGGTGAGGCGTACACTGTGGGGGACATCCCCTTGGCAGCAGCAGCCTCCAAGTGCTGGGGCTATTTGCATTTAAATGGAAGAAGAGAGGAAGGCTCAGGCGCTTGAACGAAGGCTGCAGGAGTGAGAGAGGCTGGGGAGGAGCCAGTCTCTCCCTGAGCGACGAGGACACGGGACAGACTGGGGGGTCTCGGCGGGAATGTCCCCGTGCAGAGGGGGGAGAGGACCCCCCAAGAGCTCCTCGACTAGGGCCCTTTCCCCACATGGTTTATAAGCTAGAATTTACCTCCTTAAACAGAGTTTGCTGTTGAACCGAAGTAAATCACATCCCTGTATTTCAGCCGAAGTTGCTTTAACTTCTATAAGCAATAATTGCGACTGTTGAGGGTCTACTTTTCTATCATGAAGAGAGGAAATTCCTAACAACTGAGAACGGGCGTTGAGGGGAGGTGGGAGGTGTCACGGTTTAGACCTCTCTGCTCCCTGGGGAAGGACACGCAGCACACTGGGGGCGGCCCGGCCCTAAAAGGGAGGTCAGCTTTCGACGCCTGGAGGGACCCTGTCACGTCGGATTCGGTTCAACACCAGGGACATCAGCATCTTTTGACATGAAGAAATAAATGCGATCCTGCCCCGAGCGATGTCAGCAGAAATCTTTTGGAGGCGTGAGCCTGCCGGCGCTGCCACATCGGGACACTTCCTAATGAGGATGCGCCGCACCCGGGCTGCTCCCGCCGGGGAAAACCACGGCTCGGGGCTAGAGCCCAGAAATACCACCTGTATTAGCTGTTTGCTTTACAGATCAGCACTTCTCTCCCTTTCCAGGACACACGGACTGGGAAGTTATCTTAGGCGGCATTTCTCTGACCTCCCATAGCTGTTAATGAGCCAGCGATCTCCTAAGGCTGGGCTGCAGATTCAGACCCGGTGACTTTGGAGGGAGCTTCGCCTTGAGAGCGAACGCGAGCCCCAGGAGCCCACAGCAGATGCGTGTCCTGAGCAGTCAGACAATCCGAGCAGCACTTTAAAGCTGCACCAGACACCGCTTTGAACAGAGCTTGTGTCTGGTCGGAGACCTGCCTCTCAGGTCCCGGGGACACGTCCTGCTGCTCCCACAGAAGCTCCAGGGGAGGTCAGGGTGAGGGGAGGAGGTTGCTCGACATCGGGCATGATGAACAGCGGAATAATGGTGCAAGCACACAGAGCGCAGCCGCTCGGACTTCACTTCTGGCCACCTGTCCAACAACTTACGGGTCTGGGAGTGAAACACGCTCCCCTTTGATTAAGAGTACAAAATCAAAGTATGCTCCTGACTCTCCTGAATCAATCAAACCACCGTCTAAATAGGAAAAAGGACAGAACTCTACCCGCCACATCTGTTGTCAAGATTTTGTTCCTTAAGTGCACTGCGTTGGGTCTTCACGGCTGCAAAACTAACCACAGCAGAAAGCTGCGGCACGTCCTTCAGGAGCCACGGCTCGCAGCGGCCCCGGCAGAGACCGCCGGGAACAACCTCCCGGGCTGAGCTCCCGCCGCTCCAGCTCCGCAGGAGATCGCCCCCGCTGCGGCCGTGCCGAGCCGTGCCGAGCCGAAGAGATCAGCCGGCCGGACAGAGCTCAGCAGCCCCGAAACGCTGGAGCACGGCTGGGGAGGGGAAACTCGGCGCGCGCCATTAATGCTCCCGTTCCTGACCCGCTTGGGCATGTACGGCAGTCAGGGCTAGTTCCCAGCCGAGATTTCTGTGGATACAATGTAAAACATTTCAGGCCAAACAGCCTGAAAGAGCATTGACTTTGCCCTAAAGCAAACAGCTCACCCAGTAAAAGAAGCGATTACAAAAGGGATTTCTGTCTGATTCAGAAGGACCTGGACAGGCAGGGCTCCTGGGTAATGGGGTGAAATCCACAGGGTTCCTTTATTGATGATTCCTAGGATTTCAGTCTCTTTTTCATTAAACGTTTGATGAACATAAAAAAGAAAAATTGCAAATTCTGTGTCATTTATGCCCTCATTTACCTAATGATATTGCTCCCCGGAGATACAGACAGCTCGTGTTTCATCAAGTGAAAGAGATTACGTCTTAAAAACTTGTTTCTGTGCTCTAAAAACAGCACTGAGCCCTACCCGGTGGGGATGGATGGTCATCAATAAATGAAGTTCCTAAGCAGAAACATTTCCAGCGCCCGCAGCCAGCCCTGGAGCCGAGCCTGCAGGGAGGCACAGACAGGGCCTCCACAGAGACGGTGTGGGCTTAGCTCCGTGAGCTCAGTCACGCTCTCTTCACCGTGAGCCTGAGGAAAGTCCCAGGGGGGACTCGCCACAGAGTATTGTGCAAAAACCTACCTGTCCTCACTCCGTATTTCAGTGTGTCCCGACAATCCACCAGAATCTGCTCCAGGGACTCAGGGTTGTCTGAAAGCTCCAGGTTGAAGCCCTCCATGCCCTCCAGGAGCTGGTGCGGGTGGTGGAAGTCCAGCACTTTGGTGGATCTGTCAAAAGTCTTCCTGACGTAGTTGAGGAGGATGTCCACAACCTCCAGCAGGAATTGCATGGTCTGCTCCTCGCCATTCTTGGAGGGCAACAAATCTGTGGGGCAAACCAGCTGTCAGCGCTTGCTTTGGGAGAGAGAAGCAGAGATGAAGCGGCCTCGGCTGCCTGCAGCGCTCCAAGGACCTGGAAGCCGCGGCCCCAGCGCTGCCTGGTTGCAGCCGGGCAGACTCCCGGTCCCTGTCACCCCGTGGGGAAGGCAACAGCAGAGGTACCTCCAAGGCGCCCCGGCCCAAGAGCACGCCCTGTAACGCTAAGGGCTGTGCGGTGCGAGGCACTCGCCTCCTGTGGGCCAACAGTACCAAATCCATACCGGCCCTTACCTCGCAAGGTCCCCACCTCCTCCCCGCAAAGGAATTGCTTTCCCTTTCCCACTCTTCTTGCAATGGCCCCGTATCAGCAATCACAGGCTGCTTCATTACTCTTTTACTAAGGAGGAGAAAAACATAAAATTACTTTCCTCCCGGATGCTGGAGCTGGAGAAACCCCTGGAACCGCTGAAGCTGAGCTGCAGGTGATCAGCCTGGAGTATGTAAAACTGCATTTCAGAGGCAGCTTGCATACATTGCCAGTGCAGCTCCCAAAAAACACAGACACGGAGCATCCTTCAAAAACAGCCAAGGAGGAGCACGGTCTGAACGTGGCTGCACTTCCAGGGGAGATGAGGGCAAGGCTGCTAAGGGACATGCCTGAGCTGGAACAAAGAGAAACTGTAAAGTGCTTACCTCTGGCATACAGATTGGAAAAGTCTGTCTCGGTGCGCCGGAACCTGGATCCTTTCTCACTGTTCTCACATGCCAGCAGGCTCTTGGACGACTGCCTTTCCTTCAGAGAGCTGACGATCCGGCCCTTGTCTTCCAGGCTGTTGGTCCTTTGCAGGAACCCTACATTATTATTGCAAGGTGCACAGGTCAGAGTTTTCTCACTTCCCAACATGTTTAAAAATACCTAAAGCAGCTCTCTAGACAACAGTTAAAAGCAGTGTTGGCTCTAGATCTGACTAATGAGGTCAGGAATAAGGGTATTTATGGGGATTATTTGCCTCCAGGAGGGAGAGTTCAAAATGCCATCAACTGCAAAAACGCAGCCATGCAAAAAACAAAATTTCGTCATTTAGTGCAGTGGTAAATTCTTATTAAGTCGATCAGACAGATTCCACTTCAGTAATCAGCCACTGGAAGAGAGTTCAGGATGAGTCAATGCTATTTCAGCCTGCAGGCGAAGTTTATGGACCTAGCAGACAGGGGCAATGATGTATGATTAAAATCAGGGCCATTTTCAGTTCTCCTCGTGGTGCTCTCACGCACAAAAGGCATGAGAAGAAGCAGCTATTCTGGAGCAGCCGTCCTGAGAGTGCTAGAGCTCTGAGGATACCAGTAGCACTCATATAATCCCACCTTCCTATTATCAGTAAGTACTGATGCGGATTTTCCACCTGAAAAGATGCTTTGATGCTAACAGTAATCATCCCCGGAGGTTTTAAGAGCTCCGCTCTCACCGGAAACGCATCTTTGGCGCCCAGAACCCGAACACAACTGCCGCTGTTACACGCCACGGCAACAATAAACCCGCTCACCCCGAGAATGATGGGGGCGGGAGCCATGCAGGGTCGGCGGCGAGTAATGAGATCTGTCTACTTTAACAAGGCAGGGAGAACAATTAATTTTCTGGATTTGATCTATTAAATCTGTGATGCCCACTAAAACACACATAGCGTCGGGCTTTTCGTCATTAAGAGACACATCGGATTTTGACCTTCCAGGTTGCAGCGAGCGTGCCTGTATGTTTGGAAGAGGCACTACGGCGGCGCCGGTCTCCTTTATTCTTGCTTTTCTTTTAAAACAAGCAGTAATTGAAACCAAGGCTCGTCGCGGCCGGGGATATCCGCCAGAGAGGAGGGCTTAGCAGGGAGGAAAAACAACGTCCTGAGTTCTCTCACCCACGTCCCCCGACGCCGCTTCTCTCCAGCGCCCTGCGCTTTCCGGCCATGTGTCCCTGCTCTCCGGAGCCGTGACGGCGGACCGCGACTGTGGGCGGCTCCCATCGGGCGCCCATCGCCGGCCCAGGCGGGACCCCTGCACCTTGGGCAGGCAGAGGGGCTGAACCAGTCAGGCAGTCACAAAAGGGCTGCGGAAAACGGAGCACTCGGCTGGCAGGCCCTTCTGCATCAGTCCGGCACTCAGTCTCCAGAAAGGTCGCTCACAGGTAAGTTTGTCGGAGCCGTACTTTTAGTGAACGCCTCACGTTTTGCCTTTTAATTCTGATCTTATACTGATTAATCTTTTTCTGTGATGCTTTTACGAATGAGACGAAGACTATTTAAGGGAAACTCTCTTCGTGCAGAAGTTAAGAGTAGCCGTCCATATATATATGTGTAATGTAGTTATGTTGTTACTGCTTCTAATGGCTCTTGCAGCCATTATTAGCTCCTACAACAGCTAGTGCTATTTGCCTGCTCATTAGGAGGAGCAGCTCATGTCGAAGCAGGTGCAGTCTAAACTGAATTATGGATACTCTTTTATCAGGTCCTGGGGGTTCATTTTGCTTTTTTTCCCCCCCCCCCACGTCTTTTTTCCAGGCTCTCAGTAGCGATGCTCAAGTGGGACGAGTTCCGTGAGAAGGGACGTCTGCAGGAACAGCGGCGCTTCGCTTGCCTCGAGAGCCGTGCTCCTCGCACAAGTGGCGCTGCCCTCGGCGTGCAGACACGCATTCCTCAGAGGCTGGGAAATGAGGGAGCACCGCTTCAGTAACAGAGAAAGGCTGCAGCTGCCTCCAGTTCAACTCTCATCGGGCCCAGCGACGCCGTGGCTTCGCTGAAGGGTCTGACCTAACCAGACGCTCAGTCCTTGCCCCAACGGCTCTGCAGCCGTTCTGCCCCGCGGAGGCTCCCGGACCGCTGTGTCCCGGAGGNGGCCGCGCTGGGGAGGCTCCGGGGCGGGGATTAGAGGACGAAAGAAGCCCGAAGGCAGGATCGCGCTGTCGGCCGACATCAGCCCATCCGCCCGTAGGTGACGTGCCGTTCGCTGAAGTCCCTCGGCCACGGCAGCGTCTCGTGGACCCGGAGACTTGGTATAACGGGGAGCCCGGGGGCCAGGGACAGCCCCCGCTCTGGAGCCGCCAGACCGTGTCGTTTGCCGACCTCCTCCCTGGGAGAGTGTGGGACGTTCCCCAGCGCGGTCCAGGGCTGCAGAGGAGCATAACAGCCGCCCTCGAAGGCTCCTTCCGCTCCCGGGGAGAAGCGCATGACTATAGCCGACCTTTTCATCTGCATCCTAGTTGAAAAGCGAGGCCGTGCAGGAGAGCTCCAGCAAGTAGCGGAGTATGAAATAGTGTGCGCTCTGCTTCTCCTAGAGCACCGGAGAGCACAGCCTTTCTCAGCAGTAGGTCCGTCCCGCAGGCGCATTTTCGTCGATGCGCTTTAAGAGACAGAGTTTTCAAAACCCGAGTGACACCGGACTGGCGAGGGAGTACCTCGGTGTGCAACGTGACAGTAAACTCAGCGTGGTTTCACATCAGGCCTCGCACAAGGCAGATGTGTGAGCCCCCCTCGGCCTCGCAGCTCATCTTCCGAGGCGCGGGCAGAGCTGCCGGCTCCCGGCGCTCACCGCAGCCGTCGGGGGCTGCACGTCGGTGGCGGCTGCAGGCGATCCTGGTTCTCCGCTGCGGTCGGGGTGTTCAGCATCACCTACGTAAATCATGCTTGGCAGCATAAATCCCACGGACTCCGGAGACGAACCCAGTTTCTAACATGCATGGCTGCTTTGGAAGCCCTACTGTCCCGCGTTGCTCACTGGGCTTGGAATCATCAGCTGGCCGAGGCCAAACAGAAAACGCACCAGAACAATTTTACTACGTTGAGCACGTCCACTGATGCCAAGCAAATGTTAGCAGGATCAGCCCCAGCAATAACAATTGCCAGGGCAGGAGTGTAGCGTACAAATCCAGACACGGGGGGATATCTGCCAATATTTTGCCCGCCGTGACAGTTCATTAAACCGTTTTAAAATAGGTTGAGGTTGTTTGGTTGTCTGTTTTTTTTTTTTTTT
>VYXD01005465.1:204496-221398 GCA_013397195.1 Hylia prasina
CCCTCGCCAGGTGTCCACGTCCAGGCTAGCGCACTCAGAAATGTGCCGCTTTCACCGAGAGAGCTCAAAGTCTTCCCCTGCTTCAAAGTCTGCTCAAGCAGTCTGCTATTTTCTCCTTGCATGTGACTGTCCCTTCCCTGAGGCTACTGCTCGAGTGCACTCCAGGCACACGTTACAGAGAATCTCTCCGCAGCAGGGGACCCAGAAGACCTGGGCTTTACTTCGAATCCAGATGTTTACTGAGGATGTAAAACACACAGGAAAAAACCCTGATGCACGGTATCAGCAGGGCAGTAGTATGAAGATATATAATTCCCTTAGCTGAAGCTTGTAAGCAGCATATGGGTTAGAACGCATTTTAAAAAGCCAGACCATGGGGTATGTCTTGAATTCACCTCCATCCACAAACTGGACATGTGAAAATATAAATCTTGGATACCCTGAGTGGGCAAAGGAATGAACGTGATGCAATAAATATCTTTAGCAACAAAGACTACCCAATAATTATATAGTTTTTATAGCTGCGGACATATAAGCAATGACCGTCAAGCAGAAAAAACCCCCCTGTTTGTATTGCAACCTATAGATTTGAAAAGTCACTGTGTTAGGAGCTGCATACAATATTTTAAGAAAGACGAGCACCTCCTGCCTACACTGCAAGGAGGTCACAATGTAACTACATGACAATGGAAAGGCAAATAAGAGCAAAAGTCCCTGTGCCATAACATTTCTTGTTTCTTCATATTCTGAACTATAGTGATGTAATATATACATTATCTGCAGTCAGGGTAGTAAATTTGACTTCTGGTGATGATGATTATTGTTGGGGGGGGCATCCCGCCATGAATGCTCTATGTTGCCTTTTAATTGCCATTTTGTATGGATTATGAATATTTTAGCAGGCTGGGATTAGGCTCTTTCCTTGAAACTGTATACAACAACAGGTACACAGAACATCTGTGATGTTTCTGGACTTGTGGGTTTGCATTTTTCTCTTCGCAGCATGTNNNNGTGGGTTGTTTTTTTCTCTTTGCAGTAAGTGTTTTTTTTTTTTTTTTTTTTTTTGTAATACAGCTATAATTTGTAGTCCAGTACATTATTATGAAATATATTTCTTGCATCTGGTATCTCTTTTTTCCCCCCCACCATTTCTGGTATAAAAAATGTCTACTTTACCTGTATCTTAGACAGAATGGAATAATTCAAATAATAAATTTCTTAAACTCTTGACAGAGAAAAATTGAAAAATTGTTCAAAAATAAGCGTTTCACAACTTTTCTGGCTATCATCTTCAGTACTTAAAAATACAGACAATAAATTTATGTATATCTGTAACAAAAAAAGGAACATGTTGAGGAAAAAAAAAAAAATTAGTGTTTCGATTATTTGGCCCTGCCCAGAAAATTCTACAAATGCAACTTGATGAAGACTGTGGATTTATACTCCTACTCTACATATAATTTTTGTTGTTTTCTGTCACTTGACAAAAATTAATTGAAGATGAATGATATGTTTGCTTTGGGTGTTATGAACAGTCAGTACTGATGTACCCAACTGGCCCATATTTAAGGAGCATGTGCATCACTCGAGTTTCAAAGACAGCTCAACATGGACTGCCAGAGAGAACATTCAGCACTGCTGTGATAAAGAGCATTTAGAAAAGTCTAATCTGAAGCACATTGTTTTACATACTTTGTGGCTTCTTGTTTCAGGATGTCCCCTTCCTGATCCATGCTGGCATGTCTTGTCCATTTTGATCCGCTTCATCTGAAAAACATTCCAAAGAACAACCCACCTCCTGAAACAATAGCAGTGGAAAATCCCAACTCTCAATACCCCCAAGCAAACATGGAAAGAAACAAAGAATCCCCTTACTTCCAACCTGTAAGAAAATAAAACCTTATTTATCTAGATGGATCAAACAAAATTACTTAAATTAGGTAGCTGTGATTGTAACTTGAAAAAATAACAGAAGTGATAGTACACCCAGTAAGTCCACTCTCTACCAGTTTTAGGAGATTGCAATTTTACCCTGTGTCTGAAAGGAAATTTATTTCCCACCTCCCACAGTAACCCTGTAGAGCCAAGACAGCTAATGGCTGGATATATTTCCCCTTACGATATTTAATTGTTACATATCACTGAATATCTTTTTATCCTATAGGAGGGCATCAGTTTTTGATGAGAACATTCAACAATTTCAGGAATGCAGCTGCAGGAGATCATGCAGTTTGACTCTCCAATCTCAGAACAAATTTGGAGAGCTGGATTCTGGGCTTTTTTAACACATGATTGTTTAAATTAAGCATATTTCATAAATAATGCTCAGGAAACAAGAAGCATGGGCTTTTCTGATGCTTAAAAAACCCCCCACAACACTTCTCAAATCATAACTCAATTTCAGGAATGGGCTTTGCAAATCTCAAAAGTTTTTGGGATCATTAGAGTTGTGAACTTAGTTTTGTTTGGTTTGGTTGCTTTGGGTTTTTTTATTTGGTGGGGATTTTTTTTTAAATTTTATTTTTGGTGTTCTTTTTTTCCTTTTCCCTCTCTTTCCTCTTTGGTGGCTAAGTCAGGTTTTGCCCTGACAACTTTGTTAGTTTGCCCTGGATAGCCATCAGTACTAGTCAAATAGCAGACTTTCTGCAGCACTGCATTTGAAACCCTTCCTTCCTCTGGTTTCTTTTTCGCTACAATATTATAGAAATGGAAACAAAAATTGTTTCCAAAATGGAAGGTTAAGTGCACCTGATTGAAATACAAAGGGTTTAAGCAAAGCACCAACACCTACATTTTTAAACACAGCACAAAGCACAGAAACACAAACAGGATGGTATGAACAGCTACAAAGGTGGACAACTGGCACACTGTACTCTGAAAAGTACAGTGATATGTTCTTGTCTACCAACACATGTGTTTGTCCACCAGAAAAAAATAGATGGACAGGTAAGAAAAAAAATTCCCTTCTCTCTCTTAGACTGAGTAGTTAATCTTCCCTATTCTGAGTGGGTTTTACTAGCATTTTTACAACTAACAGATTCCTGTTTGAAGGTAATAGAACAGTGCATGACCTTTAAGGAAAACAATCAGTTGTTACACAGGCCTCTCTACTCAGTACAAGAGTGGAAGATTATGAAAAGAGTGAGGTGCATTTTTAAGGAAAAAAACACTCCTCCCAGACCAAGAGAGAGGTAATTCAAATTGAAGACATCCCAGACAGAAAAATCAGATCAGACTTGTTACAGACACATATTCCAATCTATTTATATAATAAAATCTTGTGTACTTTTCAAAACTTGTCTGCAAGCACACACTTACCTAATGCTCTTGACTCCTCTTGATGGTATTCTGGTAGCTGCACTTAAAGAAGACAACCACAGGAAAAAACAGAGCTGCTGTCATCTGGGACAGCCTTAGCAACTCAGCACTAGAACAAGAGACAGAACTTAGCCATGCTGTCTTTAACAGTTTAGCCACAACAAAATTTTTTAAAGCTCATACACATGAGATAAAGAGCAGCACTGCTCTGAGCAGTGAATCAAGGATAACCTCTCTCTTCATAATCTTAAGGGATAATTAATGTTTGCTAGGGTTTAAAGGAACTGTCTGGGAGGGGATTCAAGACAACACAATGGACCATGCTGTGATTTCTGACAGCTCTGTTCTCCCCAGGACACGTAAGAAGGCTACTTGCATTTCTCTCCAGCTACAGGGAGAACACCAACAACAGAACACCACTGGGACTTCACTCCTCAGCATTCTTCTACCAGGCATCTTTTTTTCTTCAGAGATTATTAATCTGTTTAAACAAATGTCTCAACTCACTGGAAGTAACATGAGCTAGCAAAGATGCTTAAAGATTTGTCAGATACCACACTCAAGCTAGTCATGCCATGCAGAAAAAAATTAAGGATGTTCCACTGGCTTCTTCCTTCAGAGCAAATTCTGTTACAAGAGCTTTTAGGATCTGAAGACTGCAAGAATGAACAACATACAGCTTTTATAGAATGTTGACGAATCCAGAATTTCCTTCTCCAGAATCTGAAATGTTAGACATGGAATCTGGCTTGTGCATTGATGCCAATTAGTGTTGTCAGATATTAACATAACCACTGCTTGCTAGAAACAGGCTGCATACAATGCTGCAACAGACTGCAGCTGCAGGAAGCAAGATGCATTCTGGTTACTGGCTTTGAACATGTGTTTTTAAAAAATCACTGTCTTTGTGAGTGAATAGGCTCTTCCTAAGATACAGCATGGGATCCAGGTGGGTGAAGGACAACTCCTGAGAATTTTAAGAAATTCTTGTTCAAATTAAGGCATTACAGATTGTTCTGCTACTTTAAAATGTTTTTTGGTCAACAGTCAGTTTAAAAATGCATATTTTAACCAACCAACCAGTCAGCCAGCTAACTAACTGAGCACAAAAGATGCAAAATCCTTTCAAAAACCATTTAACACCCAATAATTATCCTTCATTTTCACTTTGCATTAATTCTCTACAGAAGAACAAGAATATGCTGGTAATGACAGGGACTCCTGGAATGCCCTGAGATGCCACTGGGATACCAGGATATTGTACCTTGGACCAAGATAAAGTACTGGAGACCTGCAAAGGCACTTCTGCAACACAGGAAGATCTCTTCAAGTTATTAATCTCATAAACTGTGATTTCATGGTTTTTATGCTGCTGGGATTAAACAAAAAACCACACCCTGCAAAACTGAGCCCTGATCAGTATTCTCTGTCATGATTATCCAAACAGATCTGCACTGGATAGGAAAATAACACAACACAGAGATATCACTTTAGCTAAAGGCAGGAAGAAACACATGGAAGTTTTTTTTATATGGGTAGACCTAGCTAAGCATGAGAATATTAACCTATTATTTCTCCAAGACTTATACACTTCATTAAATAACATTTAGACACATCATTGGTGAACAGAGATTTTTCTTATGCTAAAGTAAAAGAAAGATACACAGTTAAAATGATAGCATGCAATGGTTATGATATAATCTTAAACATTAACACTAGGCCCTAGAATTTCTGCAGTGAAAAGCAATACTAAATTTTAATGTACTCATGTGTTTAATAAAATATGTTTATTGTATCTTTTCTTCTGCCTACCCTAGAACAGCATGTTAGCTATGTTTGGTTTTCATTAGTTAACTTTGCTGAAGGTGGTTACACTCCATCCAATTCCCCACATCCATATAACTACAGGTTTTGTACAGTAAAATTATTAATATCTAAACAAAAACTGTAAATAAAGTAGGAGTTGGGTACAAGCCTTATCTACAGTAGTAGGCTCAAAGTACTTTTTCACCACCTTAAAACCAGAGAGAAGCACTATCTGTCAAGTTAGAGGCATACTTTTTTACAGGAATGCCAGCCAATGTATATCCAAACTTCTAAAAATATTTTAACTTCTTATCTATTTCTTTCTGCATTGTAACATGGTTCACTTAGTCCTCACCATGTGGACACCAACTGATTTGAGGTAATACATATGGCAGACATCCCACATAGATGTCTGCATTAAAAATGGCAAAGATATTAGTATAAAATGTAAACCATCTTGAGTTTATATATATGATCTATTCTTGAGATACTCTGCTAAAAGGGAATTTGACTCTCAAGAGCATATCTGAATAATTTTCAAGTTTTAATTCCAGTCCAGAAAAATAAGCATATTTATAAAGCAGCAAGAATGACTTCCAACAAATGTTTTTTCCCTGTCATTAGTAAATGCATTCATATGAATTCACTTAGTTTTTCAGCAAATTGTTTTCTCTTAGAAAAAAATGCCAATTCAAAATCAAGCATTAGGAGATGAATGATGTGGACACTAAAATGAACACTAGTAACTCAGGAATCACAGCCACAAAGAGGTTGAACATTTTCACTCCTTTCAATTTAATTCTACTTCCCTCTGGAAAGCAGCTGGTTTACTTATTGCTTATCCATATCTAGAAAATAATCCTTTTGTCCTTTCTAAAGCCCAGCTGTGTCCAGAGAAACAATTAAATATCTGTGGTAAATCTGCTCAAGGAGTCTCAGTCATAATCTCTTATGGAGACCAAACTCCTCAGGAGCGTAAATTCAAACTTCCCAGTTGATTATGAATATTTCACACCACAGTGGAAGCTACTACTCTAGTTCATGCCATCTCAGTTTATAACTTTTATAAATGTTGTCAATAAATTAATATTAAATTGGTACAAGTCACAGTCTGATCAGTTATGTAGATTTTCTGATCAATTTCACAATTGGCACTTATTCAACAGTGTTACTTGATTTATCTCCAAATCTAGATGAGAGATTGTCATTGAAGTTATGTATTTTTACAAAGATGTCAGGCAAGGCTTTTCGGCTAAAATATTCTTAAAAGCTACTTCATTAATGTCAAAGCTATAAAAATCACAACAATTTTCAGCAAGCAGAGCTTTTATTTTAAGGCAGCATTTCTGCCACTCAAAACAACAACACTGTTTTGTAGATTACTGAGTTCTATACAGTCATGCTGTTTTACCCTTGTTCAAGCGGTGCAAAGGAATATATCAAGTCCAATACTCCTAAAATACTGTTTTGCTCAACTGATGATGTGTCACAGTTTCCATGTTGCTCCAGCAGGAAAACACTTTATAAATTACTTCTGCATGCATCAAGTTTGTATGTGTCATCAAGTTAGAAAACAAGGTAATTTTCACAGGTGTAAGTTGGAAAATATTGCAAAGACTACAAAACAATCTAAGATCTGATATTAATTTTATAATTTTTAATATATTTTAAAATAATTCTTAATTAAGTTTATAAAATCTTATAAAGAATACTGAAATTTCTAATAATAATGATAATTAAACAGTGTACTTCACCAGTGTATATTGAAGATTGCTGGGGAATCAAAATCATCCATGAAATACCATACCATCGCCACACTAATTTTATTTAGACTTTTCTTCATCATCACTGTTTGAACAGCTAGGGTTTTTTGTTTTGTTATTGCTGCTTTCATCACTTGTTTCTACATCACCTTCACTTTCCCCACTGATGAATTTGTGTGCTGCTTCTGCCATCAAAACACACACAGCCCAACAAAGCTCTAAAATCAGCACAGCTGGTCACCAGAAAATGGTTTATGGCAGAAGGTTTGAATAATGCCACCAAGCCCCTCTGCTGTTCCTGTTTCCTGTAGCTACACAGTGCCAAGAGAAGGGAACGTTCTCTCTCTCTCTACCCCCTGCCCCAGGTATCTTTATATCCTAAGCTGATGCAGGACTTGGAAGACTTGATCACAAATGAGCTGTGTAAGCTCAAGTGAACATGTGAGAGAAGAAAACACACCTCTAAACCAGGTTTGGGATATTCAAAGATGGAGTAAACTGTTATTTGTAATTCTTTCCTTCTCATGTAACAGATTTCAAAGGGACCTCTTGAGGTTAACATCCTTCAGACTAACATTCATTTCATAATAAGTGTAGCTTACATTTTGACACAACTCATTTGCCATGATCACAGCTAAGGTCTCAGAGCACCCTCAGATGTCATTTTGTGAATAAAGGGCAGTTTAAAATTGATTTCTTTTACTAATTTTTACATATGCTCTGCTGCAAATTTCCTGCTGGAAGTTTTCTTCAGCATTTAACTTCTGCTTCAGTGCAGTGAGCTTTATTGAGTTGAGGTTTTTATTGATGCTTTAGTTGATACTATACTGAGACAGTTGATGTGAACTCACATGGGCTACTTGTTCTGAATTTAGAAGACTGTTTCTAAATTTGCAGGATTTCTGACTTTTTTCTTTCTCTCTTAATATACAGTAAAACAAACACATGCAATTGAACATTAACAAATGGGGAATGTTTACTTTGACATTTTATAGATCAAGGCAGAATATTTAAGACATAGAAATTCCAGATATACTAGAAGCATTTTATCAATTGCTGGCTTTTAAAATACAAAGTCAGGTTCCTGTTAGTACAATAATTCTCATTGTGAAAGGCAAGACTATCTATACAATAAATATTATAGCTGGGATTCTCAAACTTATCCACCACCTTTTCTTCAAGACATGGAAACAACTGCTTGGCCTTAGTATTTTCTGGTTCATAGATCAGAACTGCAGGCTGACAACATAATACACTACAAACAGTATGATGACAAAATAAACAGAAAAAACCACCCCAGAGACAAGTCTGCCTCTTATGGGCCATGAAAGTGTAAATCATGTAAACCAATGAAAAATGTTACAAGTACACAGATCAGAAATGGATGTTCATAGCCTGAAGAATATCATGCCCTTGGGTAATATCATAATTTGGAATAAGTGTCTGCAGTGCAATGCAATGCAATTTTTTTTTTTTAAAGGCATCAATAATTTTAGGATTAGGATAGAAAGATGACAAATACTTGTAAGAGCAATAAGATGATAAAGATCTTAAATAAAGATAGTATTTATGATATAATGATCATATCAATTAAGAAAAAAGAGAGACAGAAAATTCAGACACCAGGTTAAACCTGAGAGAAACTCCACAATAGCAAAACATGAAAAACTTGTATTATTTTGCATACCACTTGCACATATGCACTATAAAGTGAGCAAAACCAAATTCAAAAATCTCACAGAGAAGAATAATTTTGAGGATGAAAACTGCCCTAATTACATCCTTCAGGATTCTGTTAGACAATGGCTGTGCAATTGTAATTTTTCACAAGCTAATAGAAACTTCATTAGTTTTGTTATAGCAAAGTGCAAGTATTTTGGGTTTTGCCATCCTACCTCCTCTTATCCATCTTCCTTCTCTACTGCATTTTCTATAAAAAACAGCTGCACTAGTTGAAATGAAGGTTCCCTTCCCCATCCTAAAAAACAATGTATGCAGATAATGGACAGGGAGCCAGGACAAATCAGCTGAAGTCACTTGGGGGAAACAACAGCAACAGAGATCAAAGAATGAAATACCAAGGCCAACCACTCAATTAACTGACAGCAATCAGGCAGGCAAAGAGGAATTATTATAACCCTAATAATCATGTATTTAGGTATTTAGGGCCTTCAAAGTTGTGCTGTTTGGGAAACATAGCAAAATGTATAACTATATTTCTCATCAGGAGTTGTCACTGGGAAATCACAGGAATAACTGACACAATGTAGCATGGGTATTTTTCACTATAAACCAAAATCACGTGTAAATCTAGGACTGGGAATGAAAAGCTGTCTAAATAACCTGGTCTAGTGGCAGGTGTCCCTGACCATGGCAGGGGGGCTGGAACTAGGTGGTCTTTAAGGTCCCTCCCAATCCAAACTATCCTATGATTCTATTAAATTATTCCACAATTCTTACACCTCTTTTCAAAATTATGAAAATCTGAGTCAGCATTTGCTATGCACACAAGTGCAGGAATTCTGGAAATGAGGTCTCAGTACATCTCCTGTATTGAAATTGCCCTTGTACTGTGACTCCCAAGAAGGAGCAGAACCTCATAATGAAGCAGCATGCTGAGGCACTGAAATAACAGATCAGATACCTGACTTCAAGCCCAGAAGAATAAGAAAGCACATAGTACCTGGTTTATATTTGACATGCCCATAGGTTTCTCTTAGCCTTATAAGAATATTATCTCCAGTGCTCAAGCTTCCCAAGTTGTAAAGGCAACACAACTCAGAAGTCTGCACACATTAATGCCCTTGATAGACTTTCTGTTGTTGCTGGGGCACAGAGTGGTGCCTGGAGAAACACTTTCACAAATGTTTCTTCAGCTACTGCTTCTAATTGTAATGAATTTAAACATTCTACACAAAACAAAGACATGTCATATTTAGTTATCTATACGTTCCCCTATAGTTCTAATAGAAATATAAAACCAGATTAAAGGACAAGTCACAGAACATGAAGATGTTGAGTTCCCATAATGTAGCTTACCCAATACTATGTTTTATTTGATCTAAATTACAATGGTGCCAAGTGAACCACAGGTTAAACAGTTCATCCATGCATTTCCAGTCTTTCAAAATTAATTGGGTGACAAATTGTTGTATTATTGAGCTCTAATTGCTTAAAAAAGCATGTAATAGATCAGCTGCAAAACCAAAATGTATTACCATGGTACTGCTCGAACTGCCACTTCCAAAAAGCAAATTCAAAACAGTTGTTTCACATTTTGGCTCACCTGATGGAATTTTGTTCCTCAACTCAAATATTTCTTTGACTTGAAGCCTATGGTGAAATTTTTTAAAGTTTCACTTCAAATATACGCTACCAAATGGTTCAACACCATCCTTTGTTTGATTTCTCTGATTAAGTAATAAGTATTGGAAAGCAAATAGTATTATAAAAGTTAGCAATTGTTAAATAATTTGCCTTTTGGCCCCTAAATACATAATTTTTCATTCTGTTTGCTTCCAAAATAGAGACAGTAACTTGAAAAAGCAATTATCTTCTATCCATGGTATTACTTAAATCCTGAAGTAGTGAAGATTTTCACCAGCTTCAACACAAATCCACATAAGGATAGAACGTGAAACTTTGGAATTACTTAATTTACTGCATGAATATGCAAAACAATGGAATGCAAAACATCATTCAATAATCTATTGCCACAAAGGAGGTGTATATTAGATTCTGGACTAGGCTGATGCTTACCTTCTTGGTTTCTGTCTTTTTTAAACAACTGTCTCTAGTAGAACATGAAATGACACAACAAACCAAAAGACCAACCATGTCTCTTTTTTTACAGTAGACTATCAGAATTTATCTGAACAGACACTGAACACCAGAACAAACAGAACATCCTTCTTCTTTTTTTTAAGAAGTTTTGGGACAGTACATTTTTACTTTGCTTCAGTTACTGAAACAATTAATTAATATTCATTTAAACAAAGAAAAAAATCCAACAAATAAAAAGAAAGGAAACCAGTGAGGACTTTTATAGGGTTTCCTATAAGTACTTGAAGCGGGCTCCTTCTCTGGGGTCTCTATCACTATTAGAAGTCATCTATCCAGTAAAACACTGATATACAGCTCATGATCTACCTGATTCTGCAAACACCCACAGTTTGTTCTTACATCCTACTGAGATCACTAAAACTTACATGTGTGCTTCAATGAATTTCTCTGGGGATTCTTCAGTAAGCAAACACATGAATGCAACAATTATGCTCTTTAGCATTCAAGAGTTTCTAGAATTTGTGATTATAATTTTGATAGCCTTGCTTTTCCACTGTTATTAAAACCTCACCACTACAGATTGACTTTGTAGTCCTAGTGGATCACCACAACAAAGCAATATGGAACAAACATGCAGAGAGTTTTAAAATGTGTCTAATGTCTACTCTTTATCATTAGAGAAACTAAAAATTAAGTTTCTCTTTTTAATAACCAGACATCTTACTCTAGAGCAACTTTAAACTCTTCTTTGGTACATCTTATTCAAACAATGTTTAAGATTTACCAGTTATTTCACCCCTTGCATACAACAGGGACCTTGGCCCACCCCTTGGGTAACTGGAGTTAAAAAGCTTACCTGGAGCAAACAGCCAGGACACAGCCCCTCCTGATTCACTGAGCAGTTGTTTGGAATTCAGGGAGAGCAAGTTGGAACAAGACAGCTCTAGAAACAGAGTAAAGCTGAAAGCCATGCAGCCCCTTTTCCTCTGTCTAGCAGATGTCAAACCACGTAATTAGGAAGGGTTATTTGAATTTATATGACTGTACAATGGTGAAGTTCTTCAGCATGAGGAGCAGCAACACTATCTAGAACTGTACATCCAGAAAGGAGTGTGAATTCCAAGAGATGTATTGAACTTTCACAAGTAACTAACCTAAAACTGCTCTACAGTAGCTACAAAAACCTACATTTTACCTCAACTGTAGCTACAGCATGACCTCCATAACTACATAAAATCAAAGCACAATTGTGCAAAGTACAATTTGAATGTAGAAGTTGGAATAAAAAAGCTTACAATTTGACACATCACAGATATTATGCCCAGTGCATTAAGTACCACACTTAACCTACTTTGCCCTTCAGAATGTGCACTATTTATTATAATTCTAACTTAGTCCACTGGGTGGATTGCTCCTTTTTTATCCACTAGGCATGATCAAATCAGTGCAATAGAAGAACTGCTGATGCATGAAATGATAGGTCAATGTAACCTTGTCATGGAGTAATATCCCTGCAAATCACAGTAAACAAATAAAACAATTCATTTGATTTGCTATAGGTATTAAGCAAGGAATAAATTATCAAAATCTAAAGCAGGAGCATTTTAACTGCAAATATAATATATTGTTTCATACTACTATAGCAAAACCTCATTTAAATGACACCTTAACACACAACATGGGGGAAAAGCTTTTACAAATAAATGGTGGTTTTAGTCACACTACCATCTACCACTGGGCTTTCCCAAATCAGTATAACCAATGGCCTTTGTACAATGAAAGCTTTCTAATAACTTTTGTCAGCAGGTGTCTTTCTTTTCTTGCCTTGTCAGATACAGATGTCTCTGGAGTAAGTTCATCTAAACAACCAGCACAGTGCATTTAGCATATTTCTTACATATAAAAGTTCTCTTATTTGCTATTTTTATTTTTCATTTTAATTTGTTTACCAAAATAAAGTTAGCATTGCATTCTTGGAGTTATCATGTACTTAAAAAGAAATTTCTCTCTGAGATAATTCATGATCACATAAGAAAATACTTTGGAAGGTAAGTGCAAAGGTGGTAAAATTGAACTATCACCCCAGTGGTCACATGCTAAGATAACATCCTATAAAACATATTGGAAACATTCATGCATTATATTATTCTTAACAGCATAAGATGTTCCATATGGACCTCTGATATGCAATGCTATTAATAAAAATATTTTAAAAACCTCTTTTAGAATAAACTACATGTATGTTTGTGTAAGTATACACACACATTTATAGAGACTATGATTGGTAAATACAACTTACAGGAGCTTACAAGACTGGTGCTGTGTAATTCCCAGAGGACATGCTCATAATGGTTTTATGTAGCAACAGTAAAATGTAATATAAACAAAATTTAAATGGTATTTAAACTAGAGACTCCAATCTTGAATGGTTTGTTATATGTGACAACTGTATAGAAAACAAATTACATATACTACTGGGAATCTAATGTGTGCTGAACTTCTAAGGTGGGTGGGTTTTATTTTCTTTCCTAAAATATCCTCAGGAAAAACTGTTCAACTTTACAAAGAAACACAGACAAATTATTTTAAATGTTAGGGATTAGTGAATGGGAAAAAAAACCACATGGTTATTTTATGTGAGCCAATAAATGTTTAAAAGGCGTGGTTTAACATTAAAAAATAGTGCAAAGTCATGTTAAAGTCTGAAAGGCAGTATTTATAGTTATACATTTAACATGAGAAGGAGGTGTTGGAATGAAGTCTTGAAAAAATTTCATTTTTTATTTGGGATATGAGTGGGAGCATGTGTGTTATTGTGCTAGATATCTCAAGTAAAGTATTCTTGTCAGAGCAATTTTCCAGCAAGTGGATATGTCAGCTCATTATACACCTTACATACTATACTACAATGCCAGGGTCTGCCTGGCCACACAAATGACAAGATACAAATATTAATAATATATCTTAAAAAAAAATGATCAAAAAGTCAAAATAAAATCATTAGATACTAAAATGTGTTACTGGTGCTATCACAGCAAACACACTTTCCAACATCTTAATAATACACTTGGAAATTAGAAACTCTTACTAAAAAGACTGCCACATTATTTGTAGTCACAGATACTTCATGAGAAAATACAACTGGAATGATCACTTCTGGCATTCCAAACCCCTGAAAAATAAAATTAAACATAAAGAAATAATTTTTAAACAAGTTTCACAACTATATCCACATAAAATCTAATAGAGATCTGAAGGCTCCTATAAACAGAATCAGCTGTTTTTTCTTTAATCTTAGGCTGAAAGGGTCTGTGACACAGTAGTCATATGCCAAAAAAACTCCCTAGGAATATTAAACAAAAAGATCTTCAACTTTTCTGGTCAGTCTAGGGATGCATTCATTTTTTCTATAGCATACAAATTAGAAATTCAGAAGCTCAATAACAAAAAGCAGAAATCCTGAACACACAGTAGTTGTTTATCCCTGAAAGCAACAGACCAACGTCTCCCTGCTCTCCTGGCCCTTACTGGCATTTATAAATATTTTCCCCTTTGCTGCTCTCTCACTTTGAAGCAGCTAAAGCAAGCTGTATTTTGTTGCTGGGTTTTGGCCTCCCCTCACAGAAGGCACACAGCTGTCAGGAAAGCACGATGCTTTATGTTTGAATTCCACTGCGTGGCCAGACCCTGCTCCCTTGAAAGGCAGAGAAAGCTATTCCTTTAAGTTAATGAGGAGCAGAAAGAGGTCTTGAGTAGCAAGTTTCTTCAGTATTGTGTGTATTTATAGAAACCTAGAAAAGCTTGGATTGAAAGGGACATTAAAGATTATCTAGTTCCAAACCCTCTGCCATTAGCAGGGACACTTTCCCCCAGACCAGGTAGCTCAAAGCTCCCTCCAGCCTGCCCTTGAACTCTTCCAGGGATGGGGCATTCACAGCTTCTCTGGGCAACCTGCTCTACTGCCTCATCACCCTCACAGTATTTATTCCTAACACCTGATCCAAACCTACTCTCTTTTAGTTTGAACGTATTACCTCTTGTCCTGTCCCTCCCTGGCCTTGCAAGAAGTTCCTCTCCAACTCTCTTGTACGCCCCTTTGGGTACTGGAAGGTGCTTGGAGCCTTCTCTTCCCCCAGGTCTCTCATTCCTTCCTCATAGGAGAAATGCTCCAGCCCTGTGATCATCTTTGTGGCCTCGTTTGAATTCGCTCCAAAGGTTCACTTCATTCTTCTGTTGTGGGCCCACAGCTGGACACAGTGCTCCAGGCGGGGAGTAGAGGGGATTTCAGTGGGGTGAAATGACAGGCAGAAAACAGTGCTGCTACCTGAGCAGGCTGAACTTCACATGCCTTATAAACACCCCAGATGTGATCCTAATTACTCTTCTGACAGCAGAGAGAAGAGGCCACTGAAACAGCCCTGGCAGCACTGCACGGGTGATTAGTAGATTTCTTTGTGCAGCTCTGCCTATACTTGAGAGTTGTCCCGAGAGCTGGGAGCACCACACAGCTGCTGCTTCTGCCCTTGCCTTATTCTCACCTNGAGTAGCAAGTTTCTTCAGTATTGTGTGTATTTATAGAAACCTAGAAAAGCTTGGATTGAAAGGGACATTAAAGATTATCTAGTTCCAAACCCTCTGCCATTAGCAGGGACACTTTCCCCCAGACCAGGTAGCTCAAAGCTCCCTCCAGCCTGCCCTTGAACTCTTCCAGGGATGGGGCATTCACAGCTTCTCTGGGCAACCTGCTCTACTGCCTCATCACCCTCACAGTATTTATTCCTAACACCTGATCCAAACCTACTCTCTTTTAGTTTGAACGTATTACCTCTTGTCCTGTCCCTCCCTGGCCTTGCAAGAAGTTCCTCTCCAACTCTCTTGTACGCCCCTTTGGGTACTGGAAGGTGCTTGGAGCCTTCTCTTCCCCCAGGTCTCTCATTCCTTCCTCATAGGAGAAATGCTCCAGCCCTGTGATCATCTTTGTGGCCTCGTTTGAATTCGCTCCAAAGGTTCACTTCATTCTTCTGTTGTGGGCCCACAGCTGGACACAGTGCTCCAGGCGGGGAGTAGAGGGGATTTCAGTGGGGTGAAATGACAGGCAGAAAACAGTGCTGCTACCTGAGCAGGCTGAACTTCACATGCCTTATAAACACCCCAGATGTGATCCTAATTACTCTTCTGACAGCAGAGAGAAGAGGCCACTGAAACAGCCCTGGCAGCACTGCACGGGTGATTAGTAGATTTCTTTGTGCAGCTCTGCCTATACTTGAGAGTTGTCCCGAGAGCTGGGAGCACCACACAGCTGCTGCTTCTGCCCTTGCCTTATTCTCACCTGCTTTTGCTTTTTGTAACTGGGCACTGGTGAGACTCAGTGTTCCGTCCTGCTCCTCCAGGTAGGTTATTTTACAGTGAGGTCGTGCTAGCTAGATCTGGTCAAAAGACACATTGCATGGGCTAATTCAAGAGTAGGAACAGAAAGGTGAGATGAAGGGAAGAAAAAAAAGAAGACCAGTAATTATTTAACCTCAACTAAGTAGCACAGAGTCCAAACATTTGACCATGCCTCTTGCAATAAATATCCATCATCTGAAGCATTCAGGAAACTCAACAGATCTTGTACATTGGATTGGGAATATATAGGTCAGACAATAATACTGTGTTACAAAATTTATTCTGGGAAAAATAAAGTATCAGAGGGCCTATCACCTTTCAGGTGTTACCATCTTAAACACTTTCATCTTTTTGTATGATGTAATAAAGGGAAAAAATAGAAGTCAAGACTGCTTGTGTAATCAACGTTTTATATTTTAAATTAAATCAGCTTTCATGTTATACAGGTATATAACAAAAAAATCCCAAAGCCAAAAAACCTTATATTTCAACTCACTCCTTTAACTCCAAAGTTGTCCACTAATGACAGAAAAACTTCTCTGGACTTCATGTAACATAGTTCAGAGACAGGGACATTTTACAGCCCAGGGAAAAGCTGTGAGGACAGAGCTCTGTGTGGTAATGCTCTTGCACATCTGACCCTTAGAAAAAATGAACTATAACAATTACAAAGCTTATCCCACTGCAGTGAAAGATGAACAAGCCACATTACAGGAATAAAAGATAGGAGCCTTGAGGGCCACGTGCATTTAAAACAAAAATTAAACCAATACCAACCTATCAACCAAACAAAACCCAACCGCCCGCCCCCCCCCAAACCCCCAAACTCAAAACAAACAAACAA
>VYXD01005466.1:0-36212 GCA_013397195.1 Hylia prasina
TTTTCCTCCTAGTGTTCTTCCTTTTCTGATACATTTGAGAGTAAATTAAAATGCTGTTGAAATAGCAAGGTTGAAGGCTGGAAATAGTGAAGCTTTCAGCAGAAGTGCTCAAGACTAAAGGGATAAAACAAAAAGAGGGTTCCATTAGGAGGATTTTTGTGGAAAGACAAAAATTCCAATCAGATTCAATCGGATAGCTTTGTTGCTGTGGTGAATGGATCTGGGGAAGTGCTAGTATTCTTCAGGAGACTGGAGTTTCAGTGGAAAAGCTGGGATGGAATGCTGGTGCAATAAACCTCCCTCACTTCACTCCAGAAAGCACACTGCCAAGGAGGGAGGGTGATGTGGCACACTCTCCTCTAGAGAAGCCTGCATAAAAAAACAAAAGACTTCTTCAGTAAGGCTGAAAAAATAAATCAGTGTTGTCAGAATTTTTATTACAGACAGGATTATGTTCTGCAGGAGTGCTTTGCATGAGACCAGGTTGCTCCAAGCCCCATCCAGCTTGTCCTTGAACACTTCCAGAAATGGCATCCACAGCTTCTTTGAGCAACCTGTGCCACCGTCTCACCACCCTGACAGGGAAGAATTTCTTCCTCAAAGAATAAAAACTACCTAATTAGAAATAGAATTTTAAAGGAGTTTGGCAACTCTCCAGATTCTTTAATTCTTAATAAAATGCTTCCATTTATGTCATGTCAAAAGTGTCTTAATTTTTTTTTTTAACTTTTTAAGGGAAATCTAACATAATGGATGCTGTTAGCTTTGTGATGTGTGAAAAGACATCAAATTTGCGAGTTAAAAGTATTCAAGAACTTATTCATGGAGCACATGTTGGAAAACCTGTTTCTTCTACAGCTAGTGTGAAGATAGTGTACTGTGAGGAAGATGGGGAAGAAAAAACATTTTCCAGAGTTATCCGTGGTAGGTAGTATATTCTGCTTGTACTGCCTGTTGCCTGATGTATAAAGAAATGAAGACCAGAAATACCCAGCTTGGAATTTCAGATGCCTGGTATTAGTTCATAGTTGGGCAGATTGGTATAATCCTTCAGATAGCATTTTGGTAGTGATGTAAATGAAAAAAAATACGTTTGGGTTAATTAGTTAAAAAATTAAACAAGTTATTGTATTTTCTTTGCTCAGTGTCTGTCTAGATATTTCCTGGGGATCTGTAGAAGATGTAGACTCTAGGAAATGGGGTCTGGCACCTTGCTGCAGGTGTGAGCACCATAAGCATGTCAGTTCCTTTAGAAAGTACTAAAATGAGAAACTAGAGTTTTCAAACAGAAAAAATAAATTTCTGAAAGGACCAAATGAGTAATTGAAATCTATTGTCATCTTTGAGAAAATTGCTCAGGTAAATTATTCCACTAGTTGAATTCTTTTCCAGTGGATTTTTTTGTTGTAGCCATTTTCAGCAGTAATTTTTTTTTTTCTCTTTCCTCCTTTAGGTAGTTGTTCTGAGTTTCTTTTCAATGACAGGTCTGTCAGCCGATCTGCATACGTCGCTGAGCTTGAAAAAATAGGAATTCTTGTCAAGGCCAGGAATTGCCTTATTTTTCAGGTGAGCATTCAAGGTACTTTCAAAAGAAAACAAAAGGTTCTTGGGTTATTTCATAGAACACACAGTTAAGTGTTGTCTAGAAATGAGAGCACCCTTAGCCAACTGCAAGGCAACATATTTTTTCCCGACCTTGCCAAGAGCTACAAGACTACAAAATACACTTAATGGGGTTTGTATGTACATGCATACACTAGTAAGAAGGAAGCTAATCTGGAAGAAGTTGAGTGATTCTGTTATTCACAATTTATGAAAAAAGTATGGATCTGTCTAAGTGCATAGTGCATTTAATTGTAGGAGTGCTAGGAAAAAGTAATTTCATCTTAAACCGCTCCTGTTAGTAAAAATGCATGAAAATGTGAAGGATTTTTTTTGTTAAGATTAATAGAAAATTCTATTCATTAGTTTCCAAGAATTTAATGACATTGGCCTTAAGCTTTTCATGAATAATACATTTCACAAAATCTTCTTCCTTGGAGCTGCTGACAGAAATTCCTAAGGAAGAATGGGTTTTTCCCTTTTACAGAAACATTTCTAGAAACCTGAGTGGTTAGGTTTTGGCACTAAATTTTTCCTTGGGTTTGAGTCTAGATGCATTTCCACCAACTCTGTTCACCATAAATATATACAGAGATCAATCTGTACTATATTAAATTTATAAGACATCAGAATGCTCTACAGTGCTGCATAATTTCCTTATTTTCAATTTTGGTGTAGGGAACAGTAGAATCAATTGCAATGAAGAAGCCAAAGGAGAGAACTCAACTTTTTGAGCAAATTAGTAATTCATGGGAATATGCTGAAGACTATGAACGGAAGAAGAAGAAAATGCAGCAAGCAGAACAGGATGCACAGTTCAATTATAACAAGAAGAAAAGTGTGGCAGCAGAACGCAAACAAGCCAAGCTAGAAAAAGAGGAGGTAACTTCAAGTTATACCATTTTTTCATGCTAAATTGCCAGATTTTGCAACTCTTGTGAACTTCAGTAGTGTTTAAAAAAGCACACCAAACCAACGGAACAAACCCAAACTTCTGTTGGTTTTAGTCTAGTAGTTTTTTTCAGTTTGGTGTACTGTATAATAATTTAATACCATTTGAAAAGGTAGAAGAATACATGTAATCTAAATAAAAGAAAGTATGGACTTGCCAGTATAATTAATTAAGTATTGACTTAAATATTTGAGTTTTATGATTAGTGACCATTGCTGGAATGGCAGCTACTTGTATGTCATCTTACATCACTTTGGCTTTGAAATTAGACTGCTAATGATGGCAAATAGTTTTTATAAACTATAAACTCAATTTTAATGTTGGTAGGCAGAGCATTACCAGATGCTAATCAAGGAACTGGATGAAGAAAGGATACAGCTGCAGCTTTTTCAGCTTTATCACAATGAAAAACAAATTGACTTTCTGAAAAACAGTCTGGATGAAAAGAATATGGAGGCTTATATCAAGAAAGAGTCTCTTTCTGAAGCAGAAGATTCATTTAAAGTCAAGAAAAAAATGTTTGGGATATTAAACAGGGACCAACAGCATATGGAAAAAGAAATGAAGTAGGTTTTCCAGTCAGATTCTGTGATAGTTGAATGAAGCATTATCTGCACTGGCAGTTGCTTGGCAGGTGTGCATTTCCTGGTAAAAATTTGGGTGGTAGCCCAGTGCTATGGAAGTAAGTTCCTAGCAGTTCTCTGAAGTAAAATCCAGAGATGGTTTTTACCTGCTCTACCATACCTAGATACATATTTCATTATATAAATACTTGTTTCCTACTAAATTTTAGGAGGTCATGTTTCACTTCTTAAATTACTCTTTTCAGTGGGCATTAAAAAAACCCCTTTATGGGTGTACCCACAGTGCAAGCCCCAGCCTCACAGTTTAAAGCTGATAGTTTGCATATGTGCTCAGTGGGGGAGGAGGAGGTGTCTCTTCTATCTTCCCTCTCTCCCCTTTTCCTGTGCCTTTGTTGTTTTGGCTGTGTCTTGTGGTGGTTGGTTGTTTTGGGTTTGTTTCTGGTCTTGTTTTTTAGGACTCTGGAAGCGTCACTGATCCAGCAGAGACCCCTCTATATAAAAGCAAAGGAGAACACATCCTATCAAATCAAGAAAGTAGAGATGTTGAAAAAATCTCTGAGGGATAAGGAGAAATCCTGTGATAAGGAAAAGCAGAACATAGAAGAGCTGCAGCTAGAATTGGATGATATAGAGAAGGCATGGAGAGCATTTGAGGAGAAAACTGAAGAAGAGAGAATGCAGAGAGCAGCAGATATTGAGCTGGAAGAAAGTCAGGTGAGCCAGGAGGCCCAAAAATACTATTTCCTAGAGAAGTCCAAAAATAGTCCTGATGATATGGAAACTTGTTTCACTAATGACCTGTGATTTTAGTGATCTTTTTGCCCTTGAAATCAAACAAAACCAAAATTCCAAGTTTTATTTAGACACATGGTACGGTTGTGGGAGGGTAGGACAATAAACATTTGTGAGGGTCTCAGGGTGAGTGAGTTTTGAGAGCTGGCTTTTCATCTGATGTACCAATGGAGGAAAACCAATGAAGACAAAGAGGTAAACCAGACCTGCTAGTACACATACTGTCTGCTGGGAGTCTGAAACTGGGGTAGCTCATTGGAGAAGGAAAGGGCTACATCCCTTGATAGTAACTTCACTTTGGAAGAAGCTGTCATTGCAATCCTGTCCATGAGTGTTTGTAAAACCATCTGATAGTGTTTTTTCCACTGTCTCCTCCTTAAAATAGTTTCTGATCAATCAATGAAGAACCTGCAGGGTTGTTACCTTAGTTGGGAATATTCCTGCACTGCACTCCAGAGGCATCACTTAGCAGATTTGTTTAAAATATTTATATTTCACCTAGTATATGAATTTTTTTAATCCCCTGAGAATGCTGAAGATATTGCACTAATTTTGCTATGCAGAAACTTAGTGTTAACCTTCAGATTGAATGGGAAGTACTATCAGTTTCCCTGATCAGTAAGAGTAATAAAAAAGGCTTAAAAAAGACTGTAGGCAAGAACTACTAGATGTAAGCTTTGGATTGAATTTTATTCTAAAAAAATATAATGCAATCAGTAGCTAGAAGAATCTTCTGGAGAATTAGGTAGTTTTCATAAAATTTAGGTAGGTGAAGTTTCTTAAGGCTATAACATAAGTCTTCTCACTTTCCAAGAAGTGAATTTCTTTTTTTTAATTTCTTTTTGTCCAGTTAGAGCGGTACAAAGAGCTAAAGGAAATGGCAAGAAAGAAAGTAGCTACTCTAGCCCAGCAGCTGGAAAAACTTCGTTGGGAGGATAAAGGAGATCAAGAAAGGGTGAAACTTAATCGCAGGAAGAAAAGTGAAATTGAGGTATCTGTATCAAACTAGAATTAGATTTTTAGGAGAAAAATGTGTCTCTGCCATTCCCTCTGGTATAATTGTCTGTATAAACATGCTCAGTGCTTTAATGTAATCAAATCCGCAGCAGAGGAGGTACATTTGCAAGTGTTGACTCAGTTTCCATGCTGCAGCAGGTTTAGAAAAAAAGGCCTCTAAATTTGTTCAGAAATTCCATGTTTATGGAGATACAAAGTTATCCTTACTGGAATAGCTAAGCTAATATTCCTACATCCATTTTTTTCTTCATAAAATTAAACTCTATTTCTTTAATTACAACTTACCAGGGAAAAGTAGTTAATATCCAGAAGTTGAATGAATTCCATTGCCTGTGCTTCTTCAACTGAGCAAGTCCCATTGTGTTGTTGAGAAAGGAATAAGGAATACTTAAGAGCGCATGAAATATGAATATGCAAACATTGTAGTGGGTGCAACAAGAGGTTAACTCTCCATCCCTAGAACTATTTAAAAGGTCACAAGGAGTTCAGGAGTTAAATTAAGGCTTAATAAACTATGTAGGTAGCAGTATTTTTTTTCCTCTCCACTTGCTTCAGTTAATGCATTGTTAATAAATTTGAGTCAATAAAACTAGTTTTACCGTCGCTGGGGGTTTCTACTACAATGTTTTGTGTCAGTTTGGAAACTGTGTCAACATCTTTGGAAAAAGCTACTGATGTAGGGCCAAGAATAGCACCTCTTCTGTTCAAGACCTAGAATTTCCTGGTGCAGCTTGGCACCTGCTGTTGCAGAAGAGATGCTGTTACTTCACCATGAAATAGCAGTAAAGAAGAAAAGCTCTATCTCAGTACTTGTTCTGAATGTAGAGCTGTATATCTTAAAACTGTCATTTTGCTCTGGTTCATTTTTAACACATTCTGTTTGTGACTGCACAGGGAACCATAAAACAGACCGTGGAACAGATAGAGGAGCATGAAAAACGCATAGAGAAGTTGGAAGAATATGCTAAAATATGCATGTATGTGTAAAAAATTAAAATCCAACTGGATTTCTTGGGTATTAATAATTTTCAAAGCAGGTTTCTCTTTCCTTCTAGTTACTCTATTTGAAATTTTAATAAGAACTAGAATTCTTACTAATTCTTATTAATTTTACTTAATATTTCAGTCACTGTAGCTGTCAAAATAAAGTAGGAAGTGTGATGACTAATCGGTAGTTTGTTTGAATCCATTCTGCAATTCTAATTTCTCACAAGTTTTGTTACTCTGGGTGTGGGGATATTATTGGACAAATTCTGAGCAAGGAGACAGGGCAGTTTGTAGTTGTGCTGCTCTAGAAAACATTAAAATTTAAGTTGTGTGTTAGCACAACTTGGTTCTTGCCTCCTGGGTCTTGTTTTCTGCCTGATACTTACTCTTTGTGAAGTTAGGTGACAGCAGAGTGACCTTAATTTATACTGAAAGTGTGTGTATATAAAATTGTGAAGTGCTTTTCATTTTTGCTTCTGTTCAAAGTGCATCATTAACAGAAAAAAAACAGCAGGAGGAAGTGCTGGCTAAGGAAATTGAGGATGCAACAATTCGAATGGCTGAAGTGAACGAAGACTTGAACAAAATAGTTGGTGAATTGCAGAATGCCAAAATTGATTACCATGAAGGAAGGCGTGAGCAGATGAGAGCAGAGATCCTGGAAAGTCTAAAAAGGCTGTATCCAGATTCTGTGGTAATGGAATGGCCTCACTTAAATCCTTTATTTTAGAGTTAAAAGTTCTGCATTAGACTGAGGAAGCAGCTGGAGTAAATTGGACAGTCTGCAATATCCTTTTAAATTTTGTTCTTGTTTGGGTGTACTTGATGAAATAATAATAGTGGAAGAATAGTAGCATTTACTGACATTATTTTTCACAGGTTCCAAAAATGAAGAGATTACTGCTTGCATCAAATACTAATTTTGATCAGTTGTGTGATTTAGTGGTGCTTAACTCTTTGATTTTTTCCTTATTTGGTTTTGTTTTTTTCTGTCCTCCTTTTTGACTTTGTTATTTTGAACAAATGAATGGGAAGGTTAGCCATGAGACTGTTTATTCTGGAACATGTACTGCTTCTGAAAGACAATTGTCATATTATCAGATTGTCTGTCTTCGCTTATACATTAGGATATTTTACATTTTTTCCTTAAATTACACTTCAGTAATGCCATTTAAGGCATTTGGTTTATTGATTCTGAATTGTCAGCAGACATTCACTGCTTTATAAAGCATCTTTACATCTTTTTAGTGACATTAAAAAGATAGACTCCAGCACTGAAAGCCATTTCAAATTGTGAATTTTTAATAAATATAATCAGTTAACTAGTTGGCATCTGAGCATGACTCTGTGTAATTGGTCCCTTTTGATATACAGTCATTTGAGATGTGCAAGCTTGCAGTCTTTGTTTTTTAATGTTTACTCAGCTTTTCAGTGTTGCCTTTAGAGCATAAAAAGTAAAACATTTTCAATTGGTTTTTGGCCTCTTGGTCTTTTCAAAAACCTCCTCAGGATATGGAAAGCATCTATCTGATCCTGTTGTTTTCTCCAGAGAGTAAGAAATTTGCTTTTCAGCTGCTCTTCAGTATTTTTTCATCCAGGTTAGCAAGGTGGTGCAAAAAAATCAGACTTGATTGGCTTATCTCTTTTTGCTCACTCTTGGTTTTACATCCCCGTTTGAAAAGGACTGGATCAGATGGGGATGCCTTAGTGGCTTAGGGAAGGTTGGTGCTGAGGAATATTCTGTGATTTTCCTGTAGGAACTGCAAATTTGAGAGTACTTACAGATGGGATGGCTTCTAACAAAAATGAGAAGTCAAAGTCATTACATAAACTTTTCCAGGAAGGTTTAGTGCTGCCTGCTTCAGTTACCCTTGTTCTGCAGTAGTTTTCCTGACACCAGCACACTGAGGCAACAGAGTTGTTTCTGAGCTGCTCCTGAATGCTCAGGTGTGCTAATTCCAGATGAGTGAACACAACCTGAATCACAGTTTTAGGATAGAAGGGTCAAGACACATTTTGTCTTCTGGTCTGCTGGCAGAACTGAAAGGAGTCTTTGTGTTGCCCTCCTGCATTTCATGTACAAAAATGCCAGACAGCTTCTAAATGTTCAGCTTATTCATTTTACATCCATCTTACAGCTCCTGTTCTCTTCTGCTTGTAATGGTGGGTGAACACTGCAGGTACTGAATTTGATAGGAATAAAACTGTAGATAGGCAAGAAGAGATGAGTAGCTACATGTCAAGAAGCAGGAAAATTTTTGCATGAATTCACAAGTAGTGATGTTCAGTATATGCATCGATAGGTTTGATCATTCAGAAAAAGCTCAACTGCCTATAATTATGGAAAAGAAATAAAAACCTTTAGGGAGCATGTACAACAAAGAACTATAATTAATTTTCTCTCTGGAGGTGTTATTTCAGCACGTGGCAAAAGAGGCTTGATTATTTGGACTGTGCTGTGTGAGAAAAGTAGTTTTTATTCTTTTCATGCTTCTTTATTTTTGGGTTGAAACTGGAGTGGTACCTATTGCTGCCATTTTGCAGGTAACCAGTCTAGTTATTTAAGAGGTTGTTGTCATTTTAAGATCTTACTTAGTGTTAGATACTTTCTCACTCTCCAAAAAGTATGCTTAGCTAACTTTGTCCTGCTTCTAGAAGTGAATGAAAGAGATTCTCTATAAAACACTAGCGTGTGCCTGTAACCTTAGAGAAAAAATGAGATGCTTTCAGATTCTGAAGGCATACTTTATAAATTGGGTTGGTGACTGCTGTGATTTCTGTGTTGTCTGATGTGTACAGCTCTGGTGAGAGAGTGCAGCTGGTAGATACTGAAGCAGTAAAATATATCTTGCATGCAAACATATATCTGAATATGTATCTGAAATACTAATATTTCTCTGTATTTTAATCTTCAGTTTGGAAGATTGCTTGACTTGTGTCATCCTATTCATAAAAAATACCAGCTTGCTGTTACCAAGGTATTCAGCAAATACATGACTGCTATTGTTGTTGCCACTGAAAAAACAGCAAGAGATTGCATTCGGTTCCTAAAACAAGAACGAGCTGAACCTGAAACTTTTCTTGCTTTGGATTATCTTGATGTAAGTCTGTTTTTCTTTCTCCTGTCACCAGCAAGCTAATACACTTGTAAGTCTTGGTACTGGCTCATTTAAGTTTAACTAAAATCAGCTTAAGGCACAGGACTTGGGAAGTGAGTTTCGTGAGGCTCCGGTTGGCACGTTTTGCCAGCTGGGTCCCTCCTGTTTGTCCTTCCTGGTCAGGCAGCCTGTAGCAGACACCCATTGCAGTGTCACCTTTACCAGGCCCCTCAGTCCTTACCTGTGAGCTCCCAAGTGGCTCATCTTCTTTCCCCAGGCAAACCTCCATGCATTCCAGCTGTTCTCTCACACAAAGGGCAACTTCACCTCCTACTCCCCACCCCACCCAAAAAGCTTGTGACCCTCCATTGCATTGCTCCAGCTAGAGGAACTGTCCAACCATGATTCCTTGACCCCCAAAAATCACAGAATCACAGACTGGTTTGGTTTAGAATGGATCTTAAAGCTCATCCCCATGGGCAGGGACACCTTCCACTATCCCAGGTTGCTCCTACTCCCTGGCCTTGAACACTTGCAGGGATGGGGCAGCCACAGCTTCTCTGGGCAAGGTGGAAGCCCTGCAACAACACACAGATCTTGAACTCTTGTTTATTCTCCATGCACTGGTGTCCTTTGATTTGATGCAAAGGTTATACAGTAGTATCTGAATGCCACCATAAATAGTAATGCAATAGGTTACACAGATTGAAGGACAGTGGTGTACAGAGAACATAAACCCCAGATCTGTTGTTTCTAGTTTTGTAGGGATATAGCTCCCTGTTGTGTTGATATGTTCATCCTGTCCCCTGAGTACTTAGATTTGGACATGCTTTGCTGTAACAATATGGATTCTAAACACTGCTTGTTTTCTTCACAGGTTAAACCAATTAATGAGAAGCTAAGGGAGATAAAAGGAGCTAAAATGATGGTGGATGTTGTACAGACACAGTTTGTTCCACTGAAAAGAGTTATTCAGTTTGTGACTGGGAATGCCTTGATCTGTGAAACAGTTAAGGAAGCAAAACACATTGCATTTGATGGGCCAGTGAGGTTGAAAGTAAGAAGCCAAAGTTTCTTGCATACATTTTTCATTGCAGTTGTAATTCTCTGTAAACATGCTGGATTATTGCAGATAAACACAGAGTTGGTACCATGCTGTCTAATCCCACAGAAACAAATTACTAGATACTTCACATGGCTGTGTTTTCCTCTGATAGTAAGTTGAAGTGGTTTCTTAGGAAAAGGAGGAGGCAAATGAAAGGATTGAGTGTCCAAATATGGTTCTTGGTGTAGTCTTTGTGATGAGGAGTAGGAGGGATGGATAATCCTGCTTCTGAAACTGTCTGATTTAAAAATACAGACTTTATCTTGCAAGATTTTCTTTGAAGAAATGCTTTCAAAGTTTTTTAACGTATCTCTCAGAACTTCTTAGTTGTAGATATGGATTATGTTAAGGACTGGAAACTTCTCTTCCTGCAGTTCTTTCTTCCTACTCTGATCTCTGTTACTGCAGACAGTATTTTATTTACTTAATCAAAATTTTAGAAGGTTTATTAAGACAGCTTTAAGTTGAAGGTGAGTATGAAGTCATTTTTACTTGAAATAAAGTCACAAAAACACCCATGTTGTTTACTAAAATTTACACTTTCACTCTACAAACAAGCTGTTTGCCTTTACTCCGTTGCCATGTTGCTTGGTCTCTTCTACCAAGTTTAAAAGGTGTCTGTTCTGCACTTTTTAAATGCAAGTGCATACAAAAGGGGCTGTGTGCATGGAAATAACACAATTTCATTTTATTTTCTGATCAGTTGTAATAATACCAAAATGTGATTACTGTTGGGGAAACAACAGCCTTTATTTGCTTCAAATGTCTCATGTTAGCAGGTTTGGAAGAGAAAAGAAAAAATTGAGTGCAACTCAAATGTGGTTGTTACTTGTTTGACTACCATATCTTGGGCACTAGTGCGTGGGGTATTTTGGCTGGGTTTTTTTCAGGTTTATTTGGATATAACTCATTTTCTTCCAGACAGTGGCTCTTGATGGAACTTTATTTTTGAAATCTGGAGTGATTTCTGGAGGATCAAGTGATTTAAGATTTAAAGCTAGATATTGGGATGAGAAAGAAATTAATAAAATGAAAGAAAGAAGAGATAGCCTGATCAATGAGTTAAAGGTAGGTCTCTTAAAAGCACTAAACTGCAGAAGTCATGCTGTGTCTGACTTAATTCAGCTCGGGGAAGGTGATTTTCTAAAAATGTCATTTGCAAAGCTTCTATAAGATGCAGACAGGACATAATAACTGTTCATCCTCTTCTAGTTAATAATAAACTCTGCATCTCAGTTCTTAGCTGTGGTTCTCAGCTCGCAGGTGGAAATACAGGACAGCAAGGTTGGTCCCAGCTCCCTCCAGGAAAAAGTTTTAAGAGTACCTGAAGACATGTAGTGAAAATGACAATATGATTGGAATGGGAGTGTTGGCATGAACTAAAACCTGCCAGTGTAAAATGATTTGTCATACCTTTAGTGTTGGCTCTTTTTAAGAGGGATAGAGTTGTAATGTAATCTGTGAGCAGATACTTTCTTGGGAGAAATAAATCTGTTACAATGTTAGTATTGAATATGACCTGTGCTACCAGCCTTTACCTTGAATGAGGCTTACATCAGTGATGCTAGCTTTAAAATCTGAAAAACAAATGGTTTGGAAACAGTTCACCTTTTGTTTAAAAAGCTTTTTCTTCCACCATAACACTTTCCCAGGCTTTAATGAAGACCAGGAGGAAGGAGGCTGACTTGAAGCAATTGCGTGCTCAGTGCCAAGGAACTCAGACACGACTTAAATATTCACAGAGTGAATTAGACCTTATTAAAAAGAAACAACTTGCTAATCTCTTCATGGTATAATAGTCTTTATAATTTTCATATTTAATAATTGTATTGTTTTAAACTTCAGTTACTGATAAATTCTTTACATAGTTTTTTAAACTCAGCTAAAGTTTTACATAGAGCTGTTGCAACCAAGGAATTGATAAAATATAAAAAACAAGATTGCAGAGAACTTTACACGAGGTTTTCTCTATTGTGGTTTTAAAACTTAGATTTCTGGTAATATGGTTTGGTTTATCAGTTAGTAACCTTCAGAAGTCTGTAAGTCAAAGAGCACTTTATGTGGTAATTAGTTTGCTTTTCCACTCGTTAAAACTGTAATTGTTACATGCAAATTGGCAGTAATAGTGGTTAAGTGGCATTTGAGAAGAAAATATTTAATGTTTTTAATCACAAAAAACAGTTAACCTGGAACAGAGCTGTCTCTTAGTTTCTAGAAAGTTGAGCATCTTACTAAGAAAAATTACCATCTTTTTCCTTTCTTTTTTTCTAGGAAAAATCAAAACTGGAAAGTGAACTGGTAAATATTGAGGCTCAGCATGATATGCTGAACGAAGGAATAGTACAAAGAAAAGCAAAAATAGAAGAATTTCAGAAACAAATTAACACGGTAATGCCTTCTGTCATCTCATGCTACTGAGCTACAGAAACTTAGGTTTTACTGATGTTTATACCTGGACAACTTTTAACTTTGTAAACTGCTTTGTCAACAAGGCTTGTACATTATTCCAGCAATCTCTCCACATCCTCTACCTTTCTTACCAGGGTAACTGTGAACAGAGAATGTTAGTGTAAATGAGTCATAGCTTTGCCAGTCAGTTTCCTTAGAGTCAAAGTTCTGTGACTGTCAAGTGCTAAACACAAATCCAACCACCCAAATCTGTCCGTGTCTCAAACAGATGAGGCTTTGCTTAATATGTGCAGTTTTCTAGAGCTGAAAACAGTCCTCAGCGCTGCGAGAGGGCTTTGTGCTGAACTCTGCAGGTGACATGTCTGGGGGATGGCCTGTCTGCTTGGAAAGCAGATGAAAAATAGCATAATCTGAAGGTTCCTTTCTCTTGGGAAGTAGCCAGTATTTGTTCTTGGTTTGCTCTGCTCTGATCCCCCCAGGAGATTGGCTGAGGTGTGTGTGACGATTGTCAGCAAATTCCTATTTTTTCCTATTTCACTGTTTCGGGGCGGGGGGGAGTTGTTTCTGTAGAGATTTTCTTGTGATTTTCTGTTTGTTTTTTTTCTTTGCTGGGTGGGAAGAAGGTTCTTTTGGGGTTTTTGCATGTTGTGGGGTTTGGGGTTTTTTTTTGCATGTTGGGGCTTGTTTAGGTGTTTTGTTGGTTTTTTTGGGTCTTTTTAAGACCGACTGTATTCAAGTCCCGTTCATGGGAGATGCAGCTAGCCTGTGATAAAACTAAGTGTTCTTTGCTCACCCTCTTTTGAGGTGTAGGTGATGGGGAGCTTGGAGATTCTGTTCTATCCCCACCTGTCCAAATTCATTATGTGTTACAGTACTAAACCATAAACTTGTCTTTGGAATCTTCTCCTGTCTGCTCCCTGTCAGCAACAGGAAAAGTTCCCTGTGATATGTGATCCACCACCTAGGTTTCTCAGCTGGTTTTTGTGTAGACACTTCTGCTATCTCATCCCTCACTTTCCCTGTCACTTACTACTCTTCCAGTGGCCCCCAGAATAGTTCATACAGACAGTGGACAGATTGCAGAGTAGGGTTGTCATGAAGAGACTAAAGGCATTCAGTGAGGGGAATGTTGGTAAAGCCTAAATGTGATGCCAAGAGGGGAAATAGGTGCTTCATCCCTACCTGTGTCTTGAAGCTGCCTTTGTTCCTACTCTTGTCAAGCAAAGAAATCTGGTATAATCTGTGGAAAAATGCTCCTGCAATTTTATCTGGAAAATTCACAGCCCAGGATTTAAGATGCTGGTGTAAATGTATATTGTTGGAGAAGGAGAGATCCCTCACCACTGTCTGCAGTAACTCAGGCTGTATCATACATCTGTAATTTAGTTCCTGGCTTCTGACCCATTCTCATCAGTCAGTCTGGGATTAATCCATGACTGGAATTCTACATGTAAGAACAAGCCAAAATTGCTGCCTGTTCTCTGTCTTGCTTGGGGTGTAGGCATGAGGGAGTGCAGATGTCTTGTCATCTGCAAACACTGAGAAAGTTGTTGATGGTTAACTCTGTAAGAATTCCAGATACAGGAATTTTTCTTTTGTTTGTTCTGGAAAAAACAAAAACAGAGGCAATCATTTGGAACCAATCATTGGTTTCCAAAGAGTGGTGTAACTTGGGTAGTATAACTTGGTTTGATGTACTATTTGATACCTGGCTGAAAAAGCCTGGATACTAAAACAATATAAACAATACCAGGCTTTGATCTGTAGAGTTCTCTTAAAATTTTGTTCAGTCCATTGGGTTTCCTTTCAAATGGGCTGTTGCTATTTCTTCCTTCAGTGCAGCCATATACACTGTACTTAGTATTTGCCTGCTTAAATTTTTCTTAAAAATTTCAGAATTGGTTTTGACTGATGCTTTTTTTAGTATCTACTGTATAATTAGGAAATGAGATATTCCATGGGAGAGTTTTTGCTATGACTTTTCTATAAACAGAGCACAGGAATTAATATTTATGGATCTGTTGAAAGGGTTCAAATAAAGAATGAACTACAACTCAAAGAAATTTGGTGTATCTGATTAGTGTCCTGTCCAGCTTTCTCTTCTTCAGCTGCCTGGGAGCAAGAGGCAGAACCAGGGAAGGTGGTTACACTGTGATAATTTTTGTCTGCAGAATGATCAGGTGCTGTCTGGAAGCGCTTAGATTGGAGTTACACTTGGTTGGTAGATCACATGTACATGTGCCTTACATCTGGCATTTGGACTGAAAGTGTTATTTGAAAATTTCAAGTACAAATTACTTCCTAGTAGCTGTTAGCTGTTTTCTTGAAGCACCTTAAAAACCCAGTCTGTAGCATGAAGTGATTATTTTACATCTATGAGTTGCAAAATAGGATAATCATTTTTTTGTTCCATTTCTGTTTCCAAAGGTTGAAGATGATGTTTTCCGGGAATTCTGTGAAGAAATTGGTATAGAAAATATTCGTGTGTATGAACAAGAACATGTGAGACAACAAGAGGAGATTGATAAGAGAAGGTGGTATATGTCACTAAAATGTAAACCAGTGGTTGGCATAAGATTGGGCACACTGGTGCTTGAGAAACTCCCTCTCAGGAAATAACACAAAGTCTTAGGAGAATGTAGAAGGTTCCCCTTGTCACTGTAAGGATTAGTTAGGCCACTGCTATAGATTAGATCACTGCTATGGTTTGGGTTTGTTAGACAGAGTCAGTGACAGCTTGCAACAAACTTGAAAGGTAACATTTACTATTTTGGTAGCACTCTTGGAAGAAAAATAAAGAATACTTTTCTGATACCCACATTGAAAAATGGCACTGTCCCATATTGAGAATAGGGTCACTCGTGTGTGAAAAATCTTAAGGAAGACTGGGTGTAAGGTGGAGGTGTTTGGTATAGGAACATACTCTTACAAGGGAAACAGGTTCTTGAGTTTTTCACAGGTAACCTCAGCTAGTGTTTGTCTCACACACTCGTGTCGCTGCCCCACAGGTCTGTATTTTAGAAGGAGAATGTTAAAATGGACTGATGGTTGAAGTTCAGGTGTCACTTTCCATGGTGTGACTATATTCTATATTGTATTTGTTTAACCAGGATCACTATGTCTGTGATTTCCCATATATCCACGGGATGTGGTGCAGAATTAGTGTAATGCAGATTCTTGTGTTCACACAGAACATGCAGTAATGGTATCTAAATAGAGGCCAATCACAGTTACTAGCTTGCTTTGTAAGAACTGGTTTTAAATCCTGTACTTTGACTAGACTTGAGTTTGAAAATCAGAGGACACGACTGAACGTTCAGCTGGAGTATAATCGTGATCATCTACAAAAATTAACAAACTCAGTCAGCAAGCTGAGGGAGACAGTTCATAAAGATGAAGCTGAAATTATCAAGCTACAGAAGGTAATAATAAAATCAATTTCTGTCTCTAATTCAGTGCATTCTTTCAGTTCCAAATTAGAATAAATATAGTTGATGCTGTGGATTGATTTTTCAAGGGGTTAATTCAATGTTGACTTCATAATTGCTTACAAAAATGCAGATGCATATTGCATTTTAACCTTGGAATAAACAGGTATTTGGATGCTTATTTATTATTAAAAATAAGTTCACTAAAAGTTAAGTTTTGGATTACAGTCTGTACAGTATTATTTCAGATTTCGTTCAGTTAATGTGTTCAGTTGGTATGAAAAGGCAACATATAACTATAGATAAAACCAGCAGCATGTGGCTCAGATTCAGCAGAAGGTTTTATGAATAAGAGCAAACAACTTTGGTGCTTTGGATCTTTAAGCTTCTTTAGAGCCACTAATACATTTAAAATAATCCTATAAAACCAATTTAGATTTTTAGTTGAAATATAATGTATGGCTTCCTCCTTCACAGTGTTCCTTATCCTGTATTGTGCTGATAGTGCTTGTTAAAGAAACAAGCTTGTGCTTGTTCACAGAAAAGGGAAGGAGAAAATATGTGCTTTGAACAAAAAAAACAAAAAGTGAAATGTATAAAACTGCCACAAAGTGGAGGACCCCCCCCCTTCCCAGTGCCTTTCAGATCTTGTGCTCTAAAACATTTGAATGTAACAGGTTTAAACTTTAACTCCTTTCTGTGCAGTAGAGGTTCCAGATCTGCATTCTTGGTGGGGAGTTAAAAATGTAAATATTTCTATGCAGGATGAGGAAAAGCTTCTAAAAAAAGTGAATGAACTTTTGGAGGAGCAGCAACACCTTAAGGATAGATTAAGTGCTCATAAATCTGAGCTTGCAAAAAGCCAAAATGAAGTTGAAGAATTCAGAAAGACACTGTTAACTCTTAATAGGTAATTCCATCTTCTACTGCTGGGAAGATGATTAAAGGGATAATATTTAGAAGGGATTTACTGATCATGTGTTTGAATTTCTCTTGTTTTGTTTTCTTGTGAAAGGTTTCTTAGAGACATACTGATTTGCATCTACAGTGTGCCTTAGTTTAACAGTGGTTTTGTAATTTGGTGTGTGAAGGGAAGTATCTCAAGAGAGCCATCCCATAAACTGTATAGAATTATTTTATTTACCTAGTCTTAGGTCTCACTGTCATCTCTGACCACAGACACCTCGTCTCTTGTGGTATGTAGTAGCTTACAGCTTGACTGGGAGCATGTCAAGTTTCCTCATAGTTTCACAATTTGGTTTGAGTTGTACAGTGGGTCTGACTAATGGGAACATTTTTATTTTTTGATTTCATTTTTCCAGACTTTTCATGTGTTGGATACCTTAAACTAATACTAACTTCAGGTCATTATTTTGTCCTACTCTTATATTAAATCAACTCCTTTGTGGACAGTTTATACTTCAGTTCTGTTGTGCTTGCTTATTACTGATGTCCCTTAATCAGGAGTCATTGCAATGTTTAAAAACCCCATCATGTTGGCACAGTATGGCTAGGGAGACTTGTGGAATCTTGCTGCTATCAGAGGATTTGGTTGCAAAGAATCAAGCTGTTTCAAGGAGAGTAATGATAAAAGATATTTGATTACATGTTAAAGGATCCAACCTCCATACGTGTTCAGTAAAGTTGAACAGAGGTAGGCTGTAATTAAGGGAGATGGGTATTTGAATGTGCTTTTGAAGTGAGCTTGGCAATGTACTGAGACTGCAGCTCCCTCTGGAGTAATTTGGGAGAATGGAGGGGATGGCAGAAGTGTACAGTACTATTTTCCTTTATGTTGATGGGGGTTATTGCAGAGGAAACAGCCCTCTTGGTGCTTGGAATCTCTTCTCCATGCTGTATTTATCATGCTGTTTATCTGTGGGTGTTATTAGCAGTGATGTTTCCACTCTTTGACTTGTGCCTTTTGTGCATGTAGAGAAGCCACAAAGTTGCAGAGGGAAGCTACAACTCTAGAAACCTCTCTGGAAGCCAACAGATTAAGGAGACATAATCTGCTGCTTGAATGCAAGGTGCAGGACTTGAAAATCAAGTTCCTCTTTGGATCACTGGATGACATCAGTGAAGTAGAGGTACTTAATGTTTACAGAGGATAGATACCATGGAGGACATTTACTCATGAATTTAAAGATGCTCTTTCTTTCCTTAGAGGACTTTTTCTTACATCATAATGTTCAAACTAATATACTCTATTCATGTGATCAGGTCTCTTTCATTCAAAAGAAAGATTTATTTTTATTTTTGTAGACAGAAATATTGTTTGCAAGTATTTTTGATTGTGCTTGAGACGTACTCTTATGAAACAGATGAAATCTTGTACAAGAAAATTGGTATGAAGATAAGTAAGAGGATACACAGGGGTCAGTTCAGAAATGTAAATAAATAAGGCATGTGCTTCAGCCGAGATGATATTTCATCTAACATCCATAATATAAATGCTCTATATAAAATCATCCTTTTGTGTTCAGTACAGAAATTAGGGATAGGCTAAAATAGAAACGTTCCTTCTATCCAATGACTGCCCCTTATTATTTGTATCCATCTTCCCTCTTTTTCCAACGTACCTTTTGTGAGGAGAAATAAACTTTCTGCACTCTTAGAAAAGAAATGAGCCGTGGGTTTTGAAGAACTTAAAAACAAGTATGTGAGTTTGGAAGGAGTCTTGTGGAGCCCATTCCTTAGAAAAGTATTTTTCTTGGAGGATAGGTGTGAACTGGGCAGCAGACAGAATGCAGGCAGTGAGGTGGGGTGGGCAGTCTTGTGAAGGGAAAGAACAAGAACTGCTAATGATCAGAACATGCAGGAACTCAGCTCTCCCTGTTTCTGAATAAGGAAGAGAAGAAACCAAGGAGGGGAGGCAGAAGGAATAACATTGTGGATTCTTAATTAACCTCATTGAGAAGAGACCAGCAAGATTTGGTTGCAAGAAAGAGTCTTGGTGGGAAGGGGGTCTAATAATGAGAGATAGCACATTTCATTCGAGGAAAAATGACTGAAATTCGGGCTACAGAGTGTAGAAGACACTCTGCTTATGCCATACAGAACTGAAGTTCCTCGATTCTTTTGAATTTGAGTGAAAGAAATGCCTCAGCTGACACTTCAGCCTCCCCTTGAGAGGGACTGAGGTATCAGGGAGTGTGCATCTTTCCAGTCAGGACATTTACAGTATGTACAGTGTTGTAAATATGTAATAAACAGATTGCTGCTGCTTTTTTAACATAGCTTCAAGCTGAGTTTAGGAGATGTTTTCATCTTCATTTAATAGGGGTATGTGTTAATTAGGCCCATGAGGTCTTAATTGTTCACTCCATGTGGGCCAGGGGAAGAGCCAGGGATTAAGTTTACCTCATACTGTGTTACCACCGTCTCTTAATTTCAAAACCTTTTAAGAATTAGTTTCACAGTTTCCAAGTTAACTGCTGTATTTCTGAACTGGAATGTCCTTCATCTTCTAGCTGGGAACTGAAATAGAAGGTACCCAGGCTCTGTCAGGGATCTATGAAAGGGAAGCAGGAATTCAGGTAGACTACAGCACCCTAGAGGTCAACCTAAAGGTAATCTTCTCTGCCTGAAATTATCAGAGATGGAGTGTTTGAATTTTATTTTGGTGAAAAATATTTTATTTCTTTATTTCCTTCTTCACCCTGCTCTTTAAGTGACACTTGGTAAGACCACTGCTAAGATGAAGTGCATGTCTATGTGTGCTCTGGTTTTGTACTCAGGATGTAGCACTAATGTGTGGGATTTCTAGACAGGTCAATTTCCCCTACTAGCTTTAACTTACAGCTTACCTGAACCACAAAAATGGAATAGAGAGACTTAATATAACCTTGATTTTTTTTTTTTTCCCTTCCTCCTTTACTTTCTGCCTTGAAGTTCCAACTTTGTATGTTAAGGCTAAAAACTCCAGAACCCAAGGATGGCTGTGAGGGTTTTTTACCTTGTGTTTGCAGAGACCAAGGCTTCCCATCCTTCCCTGTGTAACAGCCTATTAGGTCATATTTTCTCAGTGGGTTTTGTAGGTTTTTTTTCCTTTTTAATCCTGAGGAAAATAGTTAAATGTCAGAGGCTAAGCACAGAGTAAAGGATGAATCTGTCATCAGTAGAACTTACATCAAAGAATTCACTGAGAACCTCTTCTTTAAAAATCAAGGAGTGAAGCACTAATCCTGCTCCTGTGTTGTATTTTCAAAAGGGAATCGAGGGAAAATAATTGGCTCCCTGTTTTTAAAGGTCTTGGGAAAGAAGAGTGAGGGCCTGGTAGATCCATTGCAAGAGCCAAGACCTGGGTGGCATTTTCAGTTGTTTCAAGTTAAAGCTATTAATGAGTGGGGTAATTGTTTCAGGAACTGGGAGTGCTTGCTGTATGTATTGAAATGTCTTGGCCTAAAAGCAAGTTAGATTGCTGTATTGGTATTTTTTCTTTAGGAGCTAGAATCTGATAAAGATATAGAGGATCATGTGAAGCAAATGCAGCAGGAAATCAAATCTAAAGAGGTCACATTAATGAAGACAGCTGCTCCAAACCTGAGAGCAGGAGAGAAGTTACAGATAGCTCGGAACAAGTTCCAGGAATCGATAGATGGTAACTCTGAGTCTTTCATGTCAGTCACTTTTGTGATTCCACCCTAATAGGAATTCCTCTTCTTGGGGTTGGTCCTGCTGGCTTTGCCCCTTCAGATATTAAGGGGGGTTTTTTGTGCTAAGTGTTTCTCCTCAGTTATCTTTTTAATTATATGTAAGCAATTGGTTAACATACACTTGGGTGTGCAGTAGTTTGTTGCAATACAGTTTGGACGATTGAGAAGATATTTGTTCCGCACATGACATCATAAAGTGTTTTTACTTGCTTTCTGAGAAGTACTGACTTTAGTATTAAAATTGCTGAAATTTTTCTTACACAACTGAAGGAACTGTGTATGTTGTCCAAAACTAAGACATGAGCATTTCTGCTCCTAGAAGGAGCTAGGAGAAGAATATTGTTCCTTGCTCCAGATGTAGCACAGAGCGGATTGAATACATCACAACTTTGCTGGTTTGTGGGTCTTCCAATTCACACTATGTTGGTTTGTTCCCTTTTCTGCAATAAGTAATTTTCTTTGATGCTGCTCATGGTACCCAGCATGTATTTGTTCTGTGTGTTTGCTCAAAGACTTCTTAAGGAGTAATTCCTGTGATTTTACTTTTTTTCCATAGCTTTTGAGACCAGCAGAAAGGAGGCCAGAATACGCAAGCAGGAATTTGAAGAGGTGAAGAAAAAGAGATATGAGCTGTTTAGCCAGTGCTTTGAGCATGCCACCATAGCCATTGACAGGATCTACAAGAAGCTTTGCAGGAACCGTAGTGCTCAGGTTTGTCATGCTCAGAGGCTTTGCCTTAAAGGCATTACTGGATGCTTTGTTACCTAGAATAAGGTAGCACTTGTGGTTTCCAGTCTCAGCCCTTAAGAAGAAAATTACAGAAATAAAGACTACAGAAGTTTAGGGTCAGGGAAGGAATAGGCAATAAGCCAGAGTATGCTTGACATTGGACAGAGAGAGGTAATCTGTGAGCAAAATTAGGAGCTATTCAGCTTGGCTAAGTTTTACTCTTTGCTTTTAGCAGACTTGTAAATCATGAGAATACAAGTGTGGAATGTAATTGAGTACTTCATTTAAAAATAACATTGGTTTGCCCATCAAGTTATATGAATAATAATCATTAGTACAGACAACTGAAAATCATAAATCAGTGCCAGTCTTTGCTACAAGGTCTTGAAGCACCTTCTACCCCACTTAAATATTTAGGAAACACAATCAGACATAATGTTTGCAACTTTTAAGAAACATGTAGAAATAGTCTCACAATTATCTTTGTTACTGTTCTTGTATGAATACCAAAAGTCAAGAGGGAGCCCCCAAATGCTTTAGTTGTGTCAAATTCCACAGACTGTGGAATGTTTAAAGGATTGCAGTCTCTTCTGTATTAAGATTTTGTATTTTCCTTCAGCATGTTGTGTGTTGGTTTGGTTTTCTTCCATGTCTGTGGTCTGAGGGGTTAAATAAGGAAATTTCTCTTACCTGTCTCCTCTTGTGTGGAGGGAAGGAGTCTGTTATTTTATTGTCTCTTCCATTAATGAGAAAAATAAACCATGTAGCAAAGATCTTACCCATCATACCTTTAGTGGTTAGGAAAAATGGTGGTTCTGTTAAAATAATGCTTTTATATTTTGTCCCTGGGAACAGGGATACAAAGTACAGGAGAAGACTTTAATACAAGCAGTCTTTGTCCAGCTCAAAGCTAGGTTCTGTGAAGCCAACCTTTCACCAAAAAAAGGCAGCTTTGCAAATAAATCGTCTTCCAGGCCAAAAAGAAGAAATCTGCTCTTGAAGTCTAACATTTTAATAATTTAAAAAAAAAATCAAGGCAGTTAGATAAAAGGTGATAAAATAAAGTTAGTTTAGTAGGTGAAAGTTTGGAAATAACAAATATATGGCACCATTTCCATACTGGTTTTGTTACTGAGCCTCTTGGTTCCTGGTTTGTTAACAAAACCATATTCTCCAGATACTGCTGCTCCCAGAATGGATGAAGCAAACTCACTGGTTTCCTCACTAGCTCAGGCAGTATTTAAACCTAAAAATTACCTAAATGTCTAAATAGTCTGATAAATCTCACTATTAACAATTAACTGTGTTTGTTTCCAGGCATTCCTTAGTCCTGAAAATCCTGAGGAGCCCTATCTGGAAGGCATTGGCTTTAACTGCGTGGCTCCGGGCAAGCGCTTCATGCCAATGGACAGTTTGTCAGGAGGGGAAAAAACAGTGGCAGCCCTGGCCCTTGTGTTTGCCATACACAGGTAAAAGAACTGTTCTGGGAACATCCAGGGGGGAAAAAAAAGAAGTATTAGGGTATTCTCCAGCTGTCTGGCCAAGTAGGTGATAGAAAGGGACAGTGTTATGCTTACACACATGCTAAAAAAAATTCTGCTAATGGAGCATTAAAGCGTTGCTGAAGTCCTTATTCCTTATCTGTCATGACTTTATATATTCAATGTAGAATTTTATGTTAATTAGAATATTCATTGTTAATTGATTTCTTGTCTAGTATTTAATGTTAAATAATACCCATTTATTTAATTAAAATAAATATAATAATAATATTGCAAAATAGTATCAACTTTATTTATGGAGTAAGTAATTAGAATGTTGGTTAACATTTTGGTATCTCAGTGCAAAATATTCTCTTGTCTTCTGCAGCTTTCGTCCAGCTCCTTTTTTTATTTTGGATGAGATAGATGCTGCACTGGACAACACAAACATTGATAAAGTAAGTTGCTCTTTTACTGACAGTATCTGGTAATATATCTTTGTCTGACAATACCTTTTGGAGAAGGGTGGCTACTTCCACTGCAGGGTGTGATTAGCCTGACTGAACCTGTTTTAAATTAGATTTGATTTAGGGCTGAAGTAATGAGAGTCTGTGAGATAGAGGAAAAAGTTAAGTTTCTTAATCCAAGTGTGTTTGATTGGTCTCTAAAATTGTGAAGGTGAGAGGAGGTGGTGATGAGTGTGAAGGTGTGCAGGTGTAGCCCCATGTGGCACAGTCTGACCTGGAGGGCACCTGGGAGTTGTGCTGCTTGGAATTGGTAAGGCCTTGGAGTTCCCTTGGCTCTGAGAAGTAGCAAGGAGTGTGTGCATGTGGAAACCAAGCCATTCTGTCACTGGAGTGTTTAATATAATTGGCTTAGTAACTATTTTTGCATTGGCACCAATTAAGCTGTTGCTCCAGTCATTTTATGAAAGTCACATGATTTTCTTGATTAAAACACCTTCCTGCCCTCTCAGTTTCTGTTTCCCTTTTTGCCAATAACTGTTCAGTGTAACAAGAATCGAGGCTGGAGCACAAACAGCAGAATTTGCAGCTGTGGGTGGCAGCCCCTGAGGGGTGAGGCTCAGAACAGGGGGTTGTTTGTAGGGAAGAATCCTAAAGCTCCCCACATACACCTGGATTTTCTTGTGTGGAAGCATTTTTTCAGAATAGTATTTCTACTAGCATTACTGCTAGTGTCAGTCTGGTAGAGCCTAACAAAAGCAGTTGTTTAAACACCAAACATTTTGGTTTTTCCCCTGATGGCATTAACTGTGATGTGCCAAGTACCCCAGAATTTGCTTGGAGGGTACCTCTGGAATAGATAGCTGGGAAGCTCTACCACTTGTGCCTGCCAGATACAATTCAATTCCTTCTTGGAGATTACTGACTCACTATCAGAAGTTACAGAACCTGAATTCCCTAAATAATCCTTGGGATGCAAGTCCACAAGGATTACCCAGGCCCTGAGGTTGTTTTAATTTGGTGCAGTGTGTTTCAGCAACATCAGATGGGATGAAGTGGGGCTATAATGAAGATCCCTAAGGAAGCTTTAGGGTTTGGCTGTCACATGATTAAAAACAAGCTTACACATCACACAGCACCTCTGAGACCTGAGCTTCTGCTTATCAGTCTCACTTGGGACCACTCTGAGATGATGTATTCTGGTTAAATACAAGTATTGTGTTCTCTGTGTATTATTCTTTCTGGGCTCAGCTGTCTCCAGGCTGATGACTTGGAGCAGTGCAGGCTGCCTCCAGGCTTTCCTTGGCTGTTACACCATTTACTGCTGAACTTCACATTTCTGCTTTCCCTGGGAGCTGTGGTGTGTCAGGGGCTGAGCCCTGCCCATCTCTGCAGCTGGCTGGGGTGGCTGCCTGGCATTTCCTGGCTCTGTCTGGAGCTGGGCAAGGACCCAGATCATACCTGGTTGTTACCTGGATGACTTGATTAATCCAAATAAGTTCCTGTTGCAGTTAGACATGCAATCCTGTACACATTGCACAAAGGTGAGGATTTCTGGGATGTTGCCAGCTTTCCATATAGGCTACTTATGGTGTAGCAGAGCTGATGATGATTAACAGAGTGCACTGGGCACTTGGCCTCTCTGAGGAGACTCATTCTGCCTGGCAGCAGAGAGGTCCCCTTTATGCCTAAGGATGTGCTGAGCACCATTCTTGTCAAAACACTGGAAATAAAAGAGGTGATTTTGCCTCTGTGCACCTGGATTTCTCAATTCAAACACAGCTAAAATTATACACTGCAAGTGAGCAAAAGTGATCTGTGAAAGATTGTTGCTGGTACTCACTGGTGTCCATTCTTTATCCTAAGAAGTGAATCTGTTTCTTTCCATTCTTTCAGACTGATGGTGTATTAAAGCAGATCTCTCAACTAACTGGAGCTATGCTCTGAAATTATGGTGGAGTTTGCAACTTACTAACAACAGTTTTTCCCATAACTTACTAACAGTTTTTCCATTAAAAAATTAATTTCCATGTCATGTAGGTAGAACTGAGCAGCCAGAGGGCTCATTAAAAATGTACTGGTTTTCCTTTATGCAGCATTTAATTTTACTGGGGGACATTGCAATACTCACCAATTAACAACTTAAATTTTCTACCTTGAAGTTGCATTATCACTGAGATACTTGCTGCTGTCTGTGGTGAACTAATTTAGGATTATTATACAGCCATTAGCAACCTTTTCACACTTTTTTAAAAACTTATTTAGGAATTTCCACCTTCCTTTCTAGTTATATAAGGCAAAATTGTTATTCATTGACACTGGTGTCTTTTCAGAGCTTTATTCACTAGAATGAAATATTTTCTTAAATGTTTTCAAAAAGCAGCACTCCTGAAGGGTTGTGTTAAAACCATGCAAAATATCCGGCTTTTAAAACTGGTTTATTTCTCATTTTAGCTATCTTATTTCATGATGGAATTCTGCAGCTAGCAGAGTTCAGTTCTTCCCCCACCATTCCCTAATCACAGCATTGTTTCAGGTTGCCAGAACTAACTGAAATACTTGGTTTCTTTCCAAAGGTCTCAAGTTTCATTAGGGAACAGGCACATGACCATTTCCAAATGATAGTTATTTCCCTGAAGGAAGAGTTTTATTGCAAGGCAGATGCATTGATTGGAGTGTGTCCTGAGGTAACAATTAATTCTGGTTAAATAATGCACAAGGGGTTGTTGAAGCGCTGGGTCACACCTGAAGTGTTGCTCCAGTGAATCACGCACACAGTTGGTGGCTGGGTGTGTCCTGCTGTGCAGGTACAGGCTCCAGGGAACATCCTTTGGGGAGCTCAAGCTCTTGGTTGCATCTGTTAGTTATGAAAAGCTCATTTCAAGTACCAGAAGTGTGTTTCTTACATGGTGTGATTGATCCTCCCTCTTCTCAGCACGATGATGTTATGTACAGCCAAGTCCTGACCCTGGATCTTACCGAGTACCCAGAGGGGGAAGAGCAGGACACAACAGAGAAGCCCAGCCATGGTTCCCTCTTGGAATAGCACATGGATGGTGACAGGGCCAGGTGACAACAGGAACTCGGCTCACAGCTGACTGTCACACACCGGAGTTCAAATGTGGCTGTTAGAGGTTGACAGGGAAATGTTCACTTTTCAAGTGAAGCAGTTTTGCAAAATATTAAGGGAATGAACTGCTACTCCTTGATGCAGTTTTGTTAAGGAGTGAGAGCCTGAGGCTGTTTCTGAGTGGTGCATACTGGTACCCAAAGCTTTCATTCCAAATATTTTGGCTGTACAAGGAAGGGCTACAGGTTCAGTTCCAAAAGTAGAGTATCCTAAAGAACAAGTCTCTTGCTTTTCTTAAGTCCATAGTGCCAGCACGCTGTTCAGGTGCTCACTGCTCCAGTCAGCACCTTTTATGTTGTAGCTGTATCTATTTGCCTTCAGATAGGATTATTTCCTCTTTCCTAAAACAATAAGGCACTGGAATGTGCTCATTATCTGTGTCAACCAGAAAGACTTCAGTCTTCCACTGCAACCTTACACAAGTACTAGTTAACTGTACAAAAACTTGCCATGCAGCTCTAGAACTGTGATGTAACCTTGAAAAATTTCACCTCTGACCTCTTTCACCTCATACAGAAGTGGAAAGAATGAGTCAGATGCTATAGAGGCAAATGAAACATACATAGAAATATGGAAAATGTATTGGTTTGTTATTATGCAGCTGTCCCAGTACACTGAAGTTACTTTGTTGGCTGTTTTTCATCGAAGCAGGTGAAAGTTAATGAACTTTTCATCTGAAGTTAATGAAGTTGGGTACAGAAAACTGAAAGCTAGAATCACTTTATCTGGCTTATGTTCCACCTCTGTGTGTGCTGAAGAGCTTCCCTTGGTTTGTGGTTCATAATAATTATACCTTGTGTTCACAGAGCAGGTTCCTTTTGTCCTGTGGGTTGCTTACACATACCTGCCTTGTCATGTGCTGTGAGCCCTGGGCTTGTGCTGGGCCTCTGGGGATTCTGCCTCAGGGAGGAAGACTGAGCAGGAGTGTAATGTGTTTCATGGGAATACAGATGTTCATCAAATACTTATGTTATTGCTACATTTCACTGAATTAAAATAATTTACTCTGAGGCAAGAGTCAGCATCAGTGCCTTAATTCAGGATCTGGTAACAGATGTGTTAGGAGATAAAATAACCCCCCACTCTTCTGCTTTTGAGGATACAATAAATGGCCCCTGAGATGGGAGACTGCTGGACAAGCTACAGTTCAGCAGTATCCACAAGGGAGGAGTCACCAGTGCTGCGTGTAAGCTGATCCTTACCAAGGGGAGGGATGGGATTTCCTATTGTGAACCTGACTTCAAGCACGTGATAAGGAGTTGCACGATTTCAGGGTTTAAATAGTGGCAGTAATCAGGGTCAATACAGTCAAATACCTCAATGCAAGTGATGGATTTTGCTTCAGTTTGAAGCAACAGGTGAGATGTTCTGAGTTGATCATCAGGATCCCCAAGAGCCTGACTAGTCCAAAGCAGCCCATTCATCCTGGCTGCAAAAGCTTATGTTAGAGGGTAGTCTCACCAATAATGCTTTGTGCTGCTGAAAGAAAATTTTCAGAAGTGATTTTGGTGTAAATACAACCTCTCGCAGGGTGGCTGTGGGCTGCCTGAAGGCCTGCAGGAGCACAGCAGCATCCTCACAGTGCTCCTCACTGACGCTTTTTGTCCCAGGGAACTGCAGGAGTTGATTGTGCAACAAGGGAGTAAAGGCCTGCCAAAGCACAGTTGAGAGAGAAGGGTCACCCTTGCCCTCCCTGTAAAACCCCAATACAATGTGACCTGCTCTCAGAAGGCATAATAGGAATCCTTAGGAAACAGCCACAGGGAAACCTGACAGGAGCAATCCTTCAGCCCTTCCTGGTACAGCTGTGCTGCCCTCAGCACAGAGAACAGCCCTGGACATGCTCTCCTGCAGACACTGAGGTGAAGGCCAGCTGACTGGAAAACTGCACCTGATCACCAATGCTGGCAGCTGCAGTGGGAATTCTGTCTTGCTGCCAAGATGATGCAGGTGTGGGAAGTACCAGGTACTGCTGGGCCTCACCCTCACCCTTGGAGCAGTTCAACCAAAGGCAGACTTAGACACCAGGAATTACCTGCAGATGGATCCTTTGATACTGACTGGGTTTCACTCCACTCTGAGACTGTTAGCTGCTGTCCAAGGCAGCACAGTCTGTGATGTAGCAATATTTAAAACATTTCCACAGGAACCCACTGCAGAGAGGTCAGGGAGTGCCTGCCCTGCAGTCTGTCCCTGCACATGCAGCACTGTTCCAGCCTTTCCCCCCAAGGTGATCTTGTGCCTTCCCAGACAAAGGAAAAAACAAATCCTCACGCCAACAGTGGAAGGCCAGGTAGGCATCATCCTGTGGGTTCCACAAATGTGGAACAGCACTGTTCTTCAGAACTTGGGGATCAGAGACTGAAGCCTGCAGGACCCCTGAAGAATCCAGGAACTCACCTGCAGTTCAGCTGATGGGAGAACAGAAACCCCTCTGTTTCAAAGGCAAGTGTGCCAAGAGGCACTTCTGACAGATTCAAACGTCGTGTGGCTTCACCTGGGTAAGAGTTTGGTCCAAGTGGCTTCACACAGATGCAAAGAGAAGTTGCATCTGCTGCTGTCTGACCCTGCAGGTCCTGCCTGAGTGGTCTGGCAGTGACTCATTTGACTCTCAAGCTTTACACACACGACGCATTCATGGCTTTATAAAAGAGAAAGCGAGTATGTACAATTTTATTCCACTTAAGATCATGGAAATACCAGCTCAAAACTTCCAGTGCAGCAGATCTAAAACACCTACTCTTAAATGGGGTGCTTAGGAGAAAACCTCGCTGAAAATACTGCTGACCACACACCTGTGGGTTTTCTGCTTATGGAGTTGTTTTGTTTTTTTCCCCTAAGGGAAAGTTTTTCCTAAGTAGGAGAAACACCTTTCTCAGTTAATTCTGGAGTGATAAAACTGCTGGGCTTTAGTTCACATTTCTCAGATTTTTCTCCTGTAACTGCCAACTATCCTCCTCAGCCTGTTGTGTTGAAGCAAGATAAACTAAAAATGTGAATGTGTAGTTCAAAGTCTCTCCCTTGCTAAATGTGGATTACTCAACCCATGTTTTGACAGAAAATGATTACAGCCCCCATTTTATTCTTTTGGAACAATTTTATTGTATCTTTCAGAAAGAATGAACAAAAGGCAATCACTGAATACATATGCTGTGACTTCACTGGCTGCAGGAGGAGAAATGCAATTAAGAAAGATAAATTGATAGGAGGGCTCTGAAGGAGGGCAGGATCTGAGCATCTTCAGTATTCTGCATTGAATGGGTAGTCCTTGTGAGTTTTGCCCCTGCAGGGAATAGGAAAATTATGACTAAAAGGAAGTCTTCTTTCTAGTATCACTTAAAGAAGCCACTAAGGTGGGATCTGAACTCTGTAATTGAAGGATGGGTTCATTCCAGATTTGTTTTCCTCTACAGTATGTGTTTTTTTTACAGTTGGAACATCCCAATTACTTCATCATGCAGGCTTTTGGCATTCTAGGCAGTATTTAGATGTAAAGCCTCTGTGTATATAGCATTTATAACTTAGGGGTTTGGAGAAAAATCATGGATGCTGCCACTTACATGCTCATTGTATAGACTCTCCAGTTTCTGTTAAAATTGAAAATAGTTGCCATCTCTTCTTCAGTCAGTTTGAAGTCAAACACCTAAAAAGAGAAACAGTGGGAATCACCTCTTTGAACAAATCAGGGGTTGTAAGCAAAATGCACAAAATTAAAGAACAAGTCTGCAAGGGAGGGTAGCTGGTTAGAAGACATGACTGCTTCATGGGAAATCTGTATCACCAAGAATGCATTGGCAGAGGGAACAGAAAAATTCATCCAAAGTTGCAATTACACATGCCAGCTGTTGCAGGACACTTGGCAGGCTCTCGCATCTACCACTTGTGAGAAATGCATCTTTCTGTCCAATTCCAAAGGCACATCTACAAGATCTCCATATTTCACTTAATCTGTCTAGGCTTTTTGAAATCCCAATGGCCAGTTGCAGTCAAAGACCACTGAATTAACAATAGAGCAGCATGGTTTGTGAACACCACAGATGTTTCTTAATGCTGCTTGCTCTACATCAGCCTTTTGTGGTGTGCTGGTGCACTCAAGTGCCAGTGAAAAACCATGTGGCAATTCATCTCTGCAATTCATCTGCAGAATACAAAACACCATGTAGAGTGACTGCCAGAATTATCAGCATACTAAAAAAAGAGTTGGTTCATTCCTGCTCTCCAACTGTAACCTTAAGTTTAGGCCTTAGTAGAGTGTGTAAACAGACAAAAAGCCTGTTCTTGCCTGAGCAGGAGCTGGGAAGAATGATGAAGGATCTTCTCCCTTGCAGTGCAGGGAGAAGCCAAGCCACCCCTGAGGGGCAGCACCCAGCTCACTCCTGATCCCTCACCTGGAAGTTCTCCACAATGCGCCGGGGGGTGACGGATTTGGGAATCACAATCACATTTCTCTGGATCTGGAAGCGAAGGAGAACCTGCAAGAACAGACAACTCAATCATTCCTCTTGGTCTGGAGGAAGCAGAGCCTGTTCCAACAGCTGTTATTCCTGTTTGCAATCATTCCTGTCCCTGCAGCCCTGGTTGCCTTGCCTGAAGAGCAAAGAGGGAAGTGGTGGAGCCTCACATGAAAGGCTTCCTTTAACATTCAGTTTTGGGCCAGTCAAGTCTCCTTCTCACCCAGGCTTCTATCAAGATTACATTCTCTGCAAGAGGACTTAAGATGAAGACTGAAACATTCCAGCATTTGAAGATGGGTCAAGAAAATGTTTCATGATGACAGAGCACAGTTGAGAGTGTGCATTGCAGGCCACACAGCAAACAGAGCCTGCACTGCTGCCTCTCACCAGAGGTGACTGGGAACAAAGAGCCAGCCTGTTACAGGAAGGGGTACCCAGAGTCTGGCATCCATGTNTTGTGCTCTACATTGTCATTAGCTGACCTGTTACAGGAAGGTGTACCCAGAGTCTGGCATCCATGTACCTGGGCTGTGGATTTGTGGTGTTTGGCTGCAATTTCCTTGATCTTGGGGTCATCCAGAAGGGACGGATCCTCTGGCTTAGCCCTACACAGAGGAGAGAGAACACCAGAAATCTGTTTCGAGATCAATGGCTAATAGTACACCTACTGTCTCAGTGCTCCAAGCATTATCTGTGCCAGCTCCCTCACAAATTGCAAAGCAGCCTTACCATGGTCTGTCAGGAGAGCCAAGGGGGCTGTAGGCTGTCACAGCAATCCCTTTGGACTGGCAGTACTTGATCAGCTTCTCCTGGGTAAGGTATGGATTGCATTCAATCTGCCAGCAGAAGAGTTCAGAGATTGATAGAATACAGCTGTAACTCACTGCAGGGGTTATCTCCTCATGCACTGGTATTTGTCCTCATGTACCAGTCTTTGCAAAGTATTATTCAGCCATAGTTTTCTACAGCACCTGCTTCTACACTGAGATTTCTTGTACCTCGGTCTCTTTGCTCTGGGGAAAGAGCATTTCCTAAGGTTCACCTCTGGGTTCTTTGGCCCATGCTCCTTGGCATGTTCTGAGGTCCTTCTCAGATTTCCAGGCAGCAGCTTAGCAAACATTGAAAACCCCAGTGCCTCGTGTATTCAGCAATAATGTGGAATGGGATGAGAAGGATATGCTGCATCTGCTCTTTTCTCCCCTGTCTGTTCTAGACATAAAAGCTCCCTTTCTCATGAATTGGTGCCCCTTTCTCATGTGCTATAGTTTTGGACAAAGATACCTTTTCTGTTCCTTTCAGGATGCTCTTTTTTTCTTACTACATGAAGAGGAAGGACTGGCAGGCTCTGGAGAGTGAGGGAACTTAGTACTCTTAGTGAATATGCAAGAAGTACTGAATTCTGAACTGTAAGAGATGTCTGAGTCTGTCCAAGGCCCCTTGGAGGGATAAACTTCTGCAGCTCCTGCATACAAAGGGGCAGCAGCTGCTGTATGCAAAGACTAGGTGATTTTTTTATGCGTGTATAAAACCACTTTTTTTTTATTTTACATAGATCAGATACCAGGAAGCACTAGTGTGTCAGTAAATGCTCCTGTATAGAAGTTAAAGCTGACCTCCCTTTCCAACTGGGTGACTGAATTGTGGATTCCTGCGTGAGAGAAAACATGTTGCATGAACAATTATCTGCTATTAATAACAGATTGATGCCAGTACTAATAACAGAACAAGTATTTTAAGAAGTTCCTGTAATCTGCGTACCACAATTTCATTTCTTATCATGACACAGATCTACAACATTATGTGTACTCAGAAATAATCACAGGGTGCAGTTGTGCTGTGCCTGCTTTGCTCTTCCTTTTTGCATCTCCTTGTGCAACTGTAATTGGATCTTTATAATCCCTGAAAAGCATTCCCCTGCAGTCACTTTGCAGCTCACCTGGACATTTGCAGGCTTGTGCTTCAGTCCTGGCTTATTCAAGATTCTTTCAATCTGCTCACGGTTGAAGTTGGAGACACCAATGGCTTTTACCAGGCCAGCATCCACCAGCTCCTCCATGGCCTGGCAGAAAGAGGAGCACAGTCAGCACCAGTATACAAGACAAGCCCTGAAGGAATTACTCCTTGTGTGGCTTCATTTCCCTTTGTGAGCAAGGAAAAACAACTGTTTGGAGCTGCAAAGATTGTCTCTTGGGGGAAGGTGCACACTGGTGTATTTGTGCCGTGTCTTCCATCCCACCCAAACCCAAGGGCTCCTTTATTGAGATGGCAGAAATTCACTCAGTTATTTTCACATGGGAAATGAGGATTATGACGTGTCCTTGAGCCAGCACCAGAGGGCTGTAGTCAGGCTGAGGGTATGATCACAACCTAATTTATTTCAGCAGAGTGTATTTGAACAGTGTAAGAACAGTGGTGAGGACAGTTCTGTTTCTGTTATGGTCAAACAGTCTGGCGTGCAGCTTCACTACAGATTATCAGCTTGACTGAGTATATATGTTTTGAAAAGCTCCATTGTATATGGTGCAATAAATACATAAGAACTCTGTGGCTGCTGAAAGCAATGAAAGCTGGAAAAGACAGCCAGTAACAGAAAACATGATTTCCCACCGTGGCTGAACTTACCTCCCATGTATCTAGAAAATCTGTGTTGCTGGGTATAGCCATGCCTTTGTCATCTGCAGGAAACAGTTCCTCTCCTGCCTGTCAGTGAAAAAATGATCTGGAATCATTCCTACTAGGAATGTCAGGTGTATCTCCTAGACAAGCAAAGTGGTGACTCACTAAAACACATACAGATATACAAGTCACACCGCTTGTGGAACAAGCAAGCTTCCTCTACTCCTCTGTTACTCCTTTAAGAGAGAACTGGGTTTGGGGTTTTTTTAAGGACTTGTTAAGGTCCCAGGAATGTTTAAGTCAGGTTTAGGCTGAGCCACATCTGCTGAACAAGGTATTATGTACACACACAGGTGCCCTGTGAGGGGAGCCTCAGTTTAAGCTGGTGGCAAATCAGAACACCCCAGATGTACAAACTCAGAAACAGAACCCCACATCTCCACATTGCTCCACATCCAGTGTGCAGATGTCAGAGTATTATGCCATGACCCTTTTACTCAAGCTCTTTGTTCACATAAAACTAACCATGACAACTTTGCAAGTGTGACAAACAGTTGACAAGCTCAAAAGCAACAGATAGGATGAAGTCCTAACCTGTCTGCAGCAGAAAGAAAAAGCCAAGAGTAGACACAGACTGAGACATCAGCTCCTTTGAAGTACATGAAGGATGAGATGTATTTGATGTACTTCTGATCCAGGGTCTGTGGAACAACTTTAAGGCTCCTACAGCAAAGGTCAGCTCAATCTGTACTGTATTAAGGACCCAGTGATTAAAGAAAGAAATGGAAGACACAAGCATTCTCTTGTTCTGTGATTCTGTAACATGCAGAGTAAAGAACTTGTCAGGCAGCAGAGAACAGCCTTCCTTAAAGCAGGAAAGGAGGATTTAGCCCAAAGTTAAGCAGCATGAGTCAGTTTTGCAGCCAGAGGCCTGACCTGGTGTGTGTCCCCGTTATCAGGAGGGCAGAGGACTCTGTGCAGGCAGCGGTGTCAGGCACAGACCAGGGGCAGAGCAGGGTGGGATGGGCAGCACCGGGGCGGTGCTGGCACAGCAGGCACAGGCTCCTCCTGGAGCAGCAGTGCTGCTGCAAGTGCTCCTGGCACTTCTGAGGAGCTCTCCCCGGAATGAGACCTGCTGTTACTGTACCTTGAACCCCAGAGGCCAGTGCATGAGGTAGAGATCCAGGTAATCCAATTTCAGGTCGGCAAGAGTCTTCTGGCAGGCTCCCTTCACCAGAGGCTTCTCATGGAAGGTGCACCACAGCTAGAGAAAAAAAGGCAGATTGTGACCTCCTGGGTTAAAGCTCTTTCCTGAAGGAGGAAAAAAAGCTAGCACACTTTCTGGGACCATTTCTGCTTAAAACGTATTTTGAACAGTCCCATGGAGGATGTGGAACACAAAATACAGTGACAAAAAGAAGTTTCTACCAGTATGGGCCTGAACTCTTCTCCTGATTACTCCACGCTGTAGCCCACAGCCTTGCCCCACTGCTCTGAATTTCCCTTTATGCATGTGTTGTCACAAAGCTTTTCCCTGGATCTGAGGTAACTGTACCTTGCTGACAACGAAGAGCTCTTCTCTTTTCACAGCACCTTCCTTGATTTTCTGCTGGATCCCTTCTCCAATCTCATGCTCATTCTGGTAAGCGTAGGCACAGTCAAAGTGGCGGTACCCAGCATCGATGGCAGCCATCACCGCAGCTTTTACTTGTCCAGCTGCAGACTGCAAAAGGAAGGTTAAGATCCCAATAATCCAAGCATACAGGCCATTTTCTAGTTATTTAGCAACTAAAGCAGCACATGCAATGGGATTTTAAGTAGAGTTTTTCTTAAAGCTCTCTTCATCTTACAAAAGCAGGCTGCTGGGTTTGGCCAGCCTCCAGGCATTTTTCCATAGCCCCAGTACCAAGCAGGCTCAGCCAACAGCCAGGTAGAGCCGGGCCCCCAACACTGCCAGAGATGGACCAGGAGGAGCCAAGTTTTGTGCCAGGGAGCTCTGCAGTGCCTCTTGCTCAACACTCCTTGCTTCCCAGTGCTGTGTCTGAGAAACAGCCAAACTGCCCAGGTGAGAGAATTTCAGTTCTATGGGGAGGGCAGTGGTCTACACCTTAGTCATCCACATCACTCTGGAGTGTTACTCGTCCAGAGTGCCCAGCTCGTCCTGGGGATGTGCCCATCTGTAACTGGAACTTTATGTCAGCTGCTTCCTTCAGAGACAGAGGAGGTGTGCAGTTATGTGTTTTTATACCCTGAAAGGGCATGTAAGAGCTGTGCACAAGGTTGGCATATCTTGTTCACATGAGTCCAGCAATATTTATGTCTAGGCATTGTATAGATCAGTGAGTTTGTAGTCATCATAACTGTGCAAACCTGTCAGAACTTGCTCGAAACGCATGAATTGTCTTCTAAAGCCATGCCTATTTACCAGATGATTCCTGGGGACCTCGCCCAGGATTACAATTACTCAGCACGGAAGCAGCAGGGAAATGCTCCAGTGCAGCGGCACGGGAAGGGGCAGGGAGAGGGGCCCGGGGCCGCGGTCGGGACGGCAGGGGATGGGTGGGATCCGCGCATCCCGGGCGGGCGCGGGAGGAACGGAGCCGCCGCCTCTCCCAGGCTGGGGACACCCAAGGGTCACCTCTCCCCCGCGGCAGGAGGGGGACGGCAGGGACGGAGGGCGCGGCAGGGAAAGCGGCTTCAAAAGCA